>JAUMGZ010203441.1:0-12399 GCA_032359645.1 Pododesmus macrochisma | reverse complement strand
AACAACAGACTCATTGTGCCTTAACATGCATCTGGTTAAACAGGAACAGCATTAAACTTTCATCTCTCAAATTTTACCTATTTTGACCCCTTAGTGCCCCCCAGGACACGGACACTCACAACCATTTCAGGTAATCTTTAATTAAGTATGCTTCCTACCAAGTTTGGCTCAAATTAGTCAAAAATATGAAAAGTGAAAGAAAACAACAATGGATAGAAAAATCCACCTTGGACCTTTGGTTCAGATGAACTAAAAAGTTAATATATGCAAAATGAGGATCATGTACATTACAGCCTTTAATCTGGGTTAATCAGGGTTAATCAGTGATGGGTGACATGGTAGCCATCTTGAAAATTTGTTTCCAAATATTTTCTAGAAGTACATCAAGTGGAAATAAACTGAAATCAACTCTCTATCTGCTTTAATTAAAGAAAAACAGCAATGACAAGACTTTGGGGAGGGGACGGCAGGCTGGCCACCTGGTAGCTCAGGTAAGAAATTTATATGTCAACCTTTAGCTACAATATAACCTTAATATCTACTACGAGTTTTTCTTTCTGAGTTGTACAATTGTTGTGTCAGGTTCATGGGTTTATCCTTCAGATTAAACATTTTATTTACAAAATCCAAGTTGCTGAGCAGGCACTTGAGCTGTACAAAATATGCAAGAACACAAATCTTGTTCAACATTTAGTTACAAACAAGTTAGAGAGCAGCCCCTGTAATACACCCACATTTATACATTCAACTTGGTATTTACACTACAACCTTACTTCCTTCCCCTGATCACTGCTTAACACAACTTAAACTTATAAATACACACACTTATAATCTATGGTACAATATATATTGTAGAAGGTCACTCACTCGATACAAACTGCTAAGCCTAAGTCAACTATGAAATGATTACTTGACAATTTTGTTTGTGGTGTATGATTATGTTTTGATTATAATTCTGGAGTATGTAAGTTCTCTATAAGATGCGTCTATTTCTCACAGTATAATCTAAATCTCAATGGATGTAGTCAACCTCAGTTGGAGAATGTCAATTAAATAAGGGTGTTCTTAGAAGCACTTTAATATAACGTTTTTGTCAATTTATAATCCTGTATGTACACACAAGTATACCTATCTATATTACATGGCTGTATGATTAAAGGATGCACATAATTTCTACCATGGCAGATAAAAACAAACATTTTTGTACATCTAATAATCATTGTAGTAGATCATTTAGAGGATACATGGTTCATCAAACATCTCTTTATATGTCAACATGAAGACTACACATGTACAACTCTCAATCATAGTACAAACTCATAACCTGTTGATGAATGAAAAAATACAGCCCCACAAGATCTATTGTTACTTTGATGTTTAAATTATAAACATGCAAGGAATATATGCATACCAAAGTCATAAATATCCATATATCATCAAAAGAGATTCATCACTAATGTATAGGTCAAATCTTACAAACAATACCAATATTGTAGCAATAGTCTACCGATTTATGTGCCTCTACACTGTAAAGTAATATCATGAATATGATAGAAGTTTGAGAGGGCAATAAAAAGCAGTGTAAAATATGGAATTTTTGCAAAAGTTATATAGTACACCTTTTATAGTAAAGTAAACTTGATATAAAATAATTCTTGAATCAGATACAATCTCTCCTTAGATTTCCAGGACTAAACATGTAGCAAAGTTATTCTACAGAGCCACTCTTTAATGTGAAGTAAAGTCAATGTTCAATGCTTATATAATATGCAATGTGCATATAATCAGACAATTGCATTACTTTTGCCTTATTAAGTCACTCTAGTGTCAAGATCCCATACAAAAATGTACATACAAATATACACAGTTATTGATTATTTATCAACATAATTATCACCAAAGTCTTCCATTAATTAAGTAGGATAATACCATAACCATGTATGTGTAACAATACACCAGTACAGACATAAATTGATTGGAAGAACTCTTCTGTCATAATTTGACAGTTTTACTGACGCTTGATGATCTACAATGACACCTCTGCAGACAAACAAACATTAAGGTGCTCCAGATCATTGTGCAAAAGTATTGTTTTTAGTGTTATAGTAATAATGACCAAGAACATACAATAGGTGAATATTGTAGTGAAGGTAGACAGGTAAAACTCAGACCTACATGGCAGAAGATTGGATATTGACTGTAATTAATAGTTTGACTACCAATTAATAGTAGGTATACCATCAGGTGGAGCCACTGTCACTGGCGACTACCAATTAATAGTAGGTATACCATCAAGTAGAGCCACTGTCACTGGTGACTACCAATTAATAGTAGGTATACCATCAGGTGGAGCCACTGTCACTGGGGACTACCAACTAATAGTAGGTATACCATCAGGTGGAGCCACTGTCACTGGTGACTACCAATTAATAGTAGGTATACCATCAGGTGGAGCCACTGTCACTGGTGACTACCAATTAATAGTAGGTATACCATCAGGTTGAGCCACTGTCAATGGGGACTACCAATTAATAGTAGCTATACCATCAGGTGGAGCCACTGTCACTGGTGTCTACAAATTAATAGTAGGTATACCATCAGGTTAAGCCACTGTCAATGGGGACAACCAATTAATAGTAGGTATACCATCCGGTGGAGCCACAGTCACTGGTGACTACCAATTAATAGTAGGTATACCATCAGGTTAAGCTACTGTCAATGGGGACTACATAGTAAATGTCAACAGATAGTTCTGTTCAAAAGAACCCGATCAGTAACAATGATCACTCATCTACACCAAATATACAATTGCTGTAAGCTTGATGTGCCTGACATTAGGACGATAATACATTTATATCTCAGATATACAGTATATATCATCAAACTGCCAATAACTACATGTATATTGACCTCAGTTCCAAGACTCTAAATGAAACACACACAAAAGCATGACCAATACTCTAGCCACTACAAAGGAAACATCTTTAACTGTTTCTTTAGAAGGGTTATATACAAATTTCATTAAAGTTATATTAAGTTAAAAAGCAAAAATTAAATGAAAATAACGAAATGCCATTTGGACTTAGAAATGCATCTGGAACTTTCCAACGTTACTGTCATAGTATCTCTTGATGATAAAGTAGCTTTATATCAAATAAGAATTTTCGGAAATATCTTAAGAGTACATAATATTCAATTACATTGCAATATTCTTTTAGATCATATGTAATAAAATCTGTATGGATATTAACACTATTTTTTCAATTGAAACATGATACGGAGCACATTTTATATGTGCTTTAAAAATGAAAGAAACAAAACTTGACACTACAGAAATGCAGGTGATACAAATCTGCATCAACTATACATTTCATCACATACAGGAAATGATTCACTTACAATATATATCGATATAGCTATATAGGAATATGAAACTTTGATGTCACCTGCACCTAAATTACTGTGATTCATCTAATTTTTCTAAATTATTAGGAACATATGCATGGTAGAAATGCATATATAGGTTTAGAGAAGTATATGTACAAGTTATTTTCTCTGTTGACTATTAAAGCTTGAAAAAACAGTTGCCTGGTTTACCGTGTGGTCTCATACAGTCATTAGTTTTACCAGGTGTTTACCAAACTTTACTATATAATTTTCAGTTTACATATGATGTCAAAGTGTACTTGCAGTATATATAAGTATAGACGTTTCACTCCATTCATAGTAGGTAGAGATTTCCTAGTGTAATAGCATATCCTGATTAGATAGGGTTCAGAATGCATGTTAAATACCTAATGGCTTCTTATACACACAGAAGTAAACAAGGCCAAAAGAAAGTTCTTAAATCATAACCATCACTCACTGATGGACGTATCACAATTACATTAAAATAAGAATAAGTATACATTTCAAAACAAAGTTTTATTTCATCAAAGTTGAAAACAGTGTGAATAGGATCAACAGAACGAGAGACATTGACAAACAATAACTGCGTCAAACAATGAAGCACCAGAATGTAAACAAATTAAATTGACATCGCAACAATCATCAGCACTAGTAATCAATGAGGACCGACTTAGGACGGTCTATTCACATGAAAATCTCTGATAACTTTGGCAAAAATTTGTTGATAGTGCAAAAAATTAGAAATGTTTATAGTTGAGTGGCCCCATTTAAAGTAAGCATGAAAAAAAGGAAGTAATCTTAAGAGGCTTCCAACAATGAATCAATGGTTTTGTTGAAAAGTATTACAATTGAACTTGAAATTTCACTGTTAAAATGCATCCTTATCTTATGAAGTACATGGATAGAGTATCTATGATAAAGATTAACTGGAAAAATTGATTGAATGCTGCCTTAACAAAACATAATCTTAATTTCAACTTAATGTAATATGTTGGGCTACCTGTGCCATACACCTGGGTAAATACTACAAGATCATTTTTAAAGTGTTGTTGGAGTGTGTTTTTTGTCTTTAATATCATTTATTATTTACATGAAGAAAGTTCAGGACATAATTATGCAGTAACACAGCTTCCCCTATAGGGTTTGATGTATGGCGTGTGGTATAAACTTCTGTCACAAGTTATTATATATCAGTTATTCTAAACACAACAGAAGAAATAACTCAATATCATTAAACAAACTTGCATGATGTGTTACCATTTGTCAAATACTATTTGTCAGTATTTGATGCATCTGTATACCAGATCCAATTTATAAGTCTCTGGTTGCATAAACGTATTGAGTGTCAAACAATATACAACATGTACATATTTTTGACTTGACATCATTTGACTGCCAGTCTTCCCTCGTGTCAACTGTTTGGGCACATGTCATATTATGGACATACACGTTTTTTTCTGAATGCATTATGTTATATTATGAATAATTTAACTCTCCATCCTGACTACACACATGGTGTGGGTATAATTATGGTGCAGGTGAGAATTCAGTAATCAATATAAGATTTTCAATTTATATAATTCAAAGCACAAAACTATTAGTTGTACCCCTGATGTTCAAAATGAAAGCCAAATAAGCTGATTAAACATTCATATTAAAAGTTTTCAAAACATAGAACTTCAGTAACTTTGTTCAATTCCATAAGTTAACCTACATTGTACTATCTAATCTGCATCTTCATTCAAATGGTAACATGATAATTAACATGAGCTGTAAGTTAAAATGAGATTACAGAAATGGCACCATCTGTTTTACCAAACAAGTTTTAACATATGGTGGTTATTATTTCTAGTCAAGAGTTTCTTGTATTGGTGTTCATTAGGGAGCAACCAAAGTTCTCAAAGAAACTGGCACATATATATCATCTTCTTTGAAGCACTTACTAACATTTAATCATAGAATATTGCAATTGCCATTTTCAATGCTGCAAAAAGGTCATTTTGGGTATTTACTACAAAGTTTGGCAAACCATGGTTATGTAGACCTGGTTGGGTGAATAAATCATAAGTGCATTTGTATCTTTACAATTTTGTAAATATATATGATAATATTAAAGATTACAGGAAATAGAAAAGTGAATATTTGTAATGCATTGATGCATATATTTGTTATGTAATTTGTCTACAATGTCAATTTATTATGAATCATCAATGAAATATTTGAATGTGAAACATGTGTTCACAAAGCCACTGATCAGATGTCCGCCTGTAGTACATATGTATATGTAAATTCTGTAAGGGTAACAATCCCGCAGTGAATACAACCTTAATCTGCCATTGGCCTTTATTGGAGAAATCAATAAGAAGTCAATAATTCCATGTAGATCTTTCTATAACCTTAAGAATAGTACTTTTGTCACGGATTCACACCGATCTTAAGAGTTCAACTGAATCAAATACACATTAAACATGCTTCAGTAGCATGTCGATATCAATAAAAAGATTTATTGGTCATCTGAAGATTTTTAACTGATCATATCTACAATCATGTGAGAATGCAAATCATAAGAGCAGTAGGTTCAGAATGCTTAAGCTTGAAACTGTAGTGTTCTAAAATGTCAAACAGCAGTGCTCTCCCCAAACGTTTCTCCAGCTGAGCATATGGGTTTTTTTTATGTTGACCTGAAATGATCTTTTCCAAGATGCATCTTTGTTTGCCTTCCATGCATTTATTTCTCTAGCTCTTAATCCTTTTCTAAGTATATTTTCTCTTGAACATCCATTGATGATGGCTGTCACAGCTACTGAGCTAGACCTGCAATCTTGGACAAGTTTAAACACTCTATAACCAAGACAGTTAGACCTGAAATCTTGGACAAGTTTAGACAATCTATTACCAAGACAGTTATACAGACAACTTATAAGATACACAGTTATACAATTTATAACCAAGACACCGTTAGACAAACAACTTATAAGATACAGAAGTTGACAGGACAATTTCTAACAAGCCAGTAAGACAAACAACTTATAAGATACAGAAGTTGACAGGACAATTTCTAACAAGCCAGTTAGACAAACAACTTATAAGATACAGAAGTTGACAGGACAATTTCTAACAAGCCAGTTAGACAAACAACTTTTAAGATACACATTTAAACACTACAGACAGAGACAGAGAGAGAAAGAAGATAAACAGTTAAACTGATAACTTTTAGAGATAGACAGACAACCAAACATGTAAGATGGACGTATAGACAGACATTCTACTTTCTCAGAACAGTGCATGAATGAAATTCATATAAAATTCCATGTGAAATACATTTGTTCTTTGCTAAGGAAGTAAAGTACATATCTGCTTGAATATTATGTGAACTAACTGCTAACTTGACAGATAAACAGCAATCTGTTTTATACTGTTCATAGTCTGCTGTCATAAATCTAGTCCTGGCTTGTTATATACAAATCTTTAGCAAACAGGAAACTGCATATTGTAAACTTAAACAAATACTGCAGTTTTGGCTTTTTTCTACATTCAAGTTACAACTCTTCACTTTTAAAACTTTGAAGACTTTAATAAAACACTTTAACCGTCTGGAAAATCAATACTTCTTGAGTGAAAAAGTTAACAAATGAAAGATCAATATCAGAATAAAATATGACATTCAGATTTGTATTAATAATATGTTTATCATCAATAATGTACAATACACTGTAGAAAAATTAAAAACCTACAGACAGCAACACCTAATATGTCAACCCCTTTTTATAACCCATAGTCAAACATATATGTGTAGCAAGAACACAGTAACTGCAAAAGAACACAAACCATAAACAAAATGTTAATAAAATCAAATAAACCATCTCAAATGAAACATGAAAACACTAGTGACAGACAGAAATCCACCATTAGATTCTTCCAGTGTTGATCATGACACTAAATACTGTAATGTTATTATTTTATTACATTTTTATCAATTTCAAAAACAATTTTATACAATTACTTTCTTTACCCATTCATCAAAATTTATGACAATATTACACCAGTACACAATGACTGGTGTACACATTGGATGAGTTTAACATGTAGTCTGCAGGCAACAGATTCACATTAGCAGACATTTACCAAAGGTTATCCCATTGTCCCTCACCATGCTGGTAATTGCAAAACCCCATAAAATTCTTCTATCAAATCAATATAATGTGAAACCAGCAAACAATAAGTCATACTAAGTGATTAGTTCTAAAACCAACAAAAATAAACAATATCATCTGAATGACATCAAAAATATACAATAATATCATCTGAATGACATTAAAAGTAAATAATAATATCATCTGAATGACATTAAAAGTATACAATTCATCTGAATGACAATAAAAGTAAACAACATCATCTGAATGACATTAAAAGTAAACAATAATATCATCTGAATGACATTAAAAGTAAACAATAACATCATCTGAATGAAAATAAAAGTAAACAACATCATCTGAATGACATTAAAAGTAAACAATAATATAATCTGAATGACATTAAAAGTAAACAATAATATCATCTGAATGACATTAAAAGTAAACAATATCATCTGAACGACATTAAAAGTAAACAATATCATTGGAATGACATTAAAAATTAACAATATCATCTGAATGACATTCAAGTAAACAATATCATCTGAATGACATTAAAAATAAACAATATCATCTGAATGACATTAAAAATAAACAATATCATTGGAATGACATTAAAAGTAATTAATATCATTGGAATGACATTAAAAGTATGTTACTGAAGGATGAGCAAACCAGAATCTGACAAGGACCTATTGGATACCACAACTGTAAAGTACAAATGTTAAAGTAAATTGGAATCATTCCTACATTCTTTGCTAGGATAAGGTGTTTCAGTTTACAGCTAACCTGGCCACATACCGCCCATCAGACAAAGGGGTCAAAGCCTTCCCAGCAAGACTATACCAAAATACACCTCTCCTCTGATTGAAACACAATTCTCAATGACATCTGTGAGAGGATCCTTACAGTTTCACACACTAGGGAAAACATTAAACTGCCCAACTGAATAGGGATTTAATGCACTATCAGTTTTACTCAATAGACTCCCTGGTCAAGTGGTCAAAATATTTAAACATTATGGGCTTGTTATGATCAGGTGATATATGGGTCAGGTAAAACAAATCTTTTCACAGTAAACTCACACCTTTAAAGATATGTTAATGTCAGGTGATACACATGATACAAAGAAGACCGTTACTAAAGTCTCAGGAACGAAGTCAAATGTCCGACTTCCTAGGGATACAATACAAGGAAATAGAAGGGATCATACACCCTCTAAATGCTTCTGAATTAACACTTTCACTCCATCAATACTTCTGATAACTGTACACCTTATAAGAATACCTGCTTAATATAAATACTCTATGCTTTATTAGAGCTTCACAAATACAGAAACATGAAGCTTGAAAAACAAGTAAGTTATGTCAATTCATTAAGTGCTTGAAATAAAAAGAACTGATGCCATTTCTCTTGAGCCAGGACAACACAGATCTACATGAAGATTGTCCACTGTCCACACATGAATGAAGCAGTATTGAATGATAAAACTGACCAGTCCCATGTTTGAGGTTGTCAATGCTTATTAAGGGTATACATCATTAAAGTCCCATGTTTGAGGCTGTCAATGCTTATTAAGGGTGTACATCATTACATAGAATTAGTTAACACATCTTCCTGCTGTCATTTCACTTTTGCAAAACTTTTTTATCCATAGAGTAGTAAAATGCATAAACAGCATTCTAGCCACCATCATTGACGACTTTTATAAATTTTGATCGATCGAGTCAAAAACACCTACAGTCACAGTATACAGATGAGTATGTTATTTGAACAGATCGTTTTCAGGTCTTTGGTGAAACGTGTTTACACGACATTCAAGTCTTGAATTACAGTTATTGTTTGCTAATTCAAGTCAACAGACAAAAAAATATTCTATTACTACACTGCTACTTGTTTGACCCTGACTCAATGACAGGTTAACTGAAATTGGCCATCGGAAATTTATTATAAAATACAGAATAGTGGTGCATTACAAACTTCCACTGCTACCAACATTACAAGGACGTACATGTACAGTCGTTAGTTCATAATAATAATATAGAGGCACTGATAAGATGAGGTACTATAGAAGGTAATGACAGATTCTAGCACTTTATCTAATTAGGTATAAATAATTCATATGGTAATTCAAAAACCTGATTATTAGGAAGGATAGACCTCCCAATTCACCACCCTCACACTACAAAAACGTAAACATGACCAAGGTTAATGCATACATCAAGATCAGTTTAAAGCTTTCATCTCCTAGATCGATGGGTGATCCAGTTATATGTTGCATGAAAAGCACTTCTTATTATGCTACAGATGTACCATTGATTCATTTGCTTTGCGAGGACACGTTAACCAGGCTGTCAGCTATCAATTTCCTGCTCATCAGACATTGACACCTCTATCAATTAAATGATAAATACCTTGGGAAAGCACTGTTAAAAACAGTTTTAATATAAAACAACTTCAATGGCATCATGACAAACTATTCATATAAAGACTTAACAGGCAGTGTGTTTATGTCAGTACACCAGCATACAGAGCTCTTAATCACTGTCTTATATACACAGGTAGCTATGGTGTGTTGATATTTGGGAAGATTGAAATGCTATCAAATGAAAGGGTAACCACACTATCAAATTTCATCATTCAGTTGCTGATAAAAGGAGCCATATTATATCCAACAAATTTTACATCAAGGTAACAATAACACATACAAAACTTTACTTATATCAAGGTTGTATATTACGACATAAAACATTAAAATTCAACATACAATACTTCACTTATATCAAGGCGGTATGTTACATTATAAAACATTAATATTCAACATACAATACTTTACTTATATCATGGTAGTATATTACATTATAAAACATTAAAATTCAACATACAATACTTTACTTATATCAAGGCCGTATGTTACATTATAAAACATCAATTACACAAGAAGAGACGTAATTTGTACAAATATTTCTTATGCACTCTTGAAACAAACACAAACTATTGTACATGTAAAACCATATTATGGATCTATTTTCAGCTACAAAAAACAGTCCTACTAGTGAACATACAACTGCTGTTGTCTATGTGCCCTCGAGCATGTGCATTTTGTAGTCAACATTTGTCAAAATGCCAGTGGCAGGAGTCTGCTGTAATGGCCACCCTCCAATTAATTCTCAATCCTCATCGATCAATGGTCTGCATATTTGTTGCAGCCTTCTGATTATAACTGTCTGCCTTGTATCTTCTTTCTAGAAACTACTGGCATTGTGTCACACAAAACTTCAACAGTCAACCCCATCATGTCACACCAACAACAATAAAATATTCTTGTTAAAATAAATCAAACATAATTTAGAAAGGATTGGAAATGTTGAGAATAAAAGTCTAAGGATTTCTGAATTTGTTGATAAACGACTTAAGAGCTCATTGACAACTTTTTTGTATTGGCCTATTGTTCTAATGTCATCATCACTTGTACCAGTAGTCGGTACTACAAGCTAAGCTTCATGAATGAGGAGATGGTAGAGTGAGCAGTCGGACAATAAATCTGACTGAAAGTACTGTCACTTATAAAGGCTATGCACTGTAACACTCCTCAACCAATACATACATATGTATATTGTTCTGTAACACTCCTCAACCAATACATATACATATGTATATTGTTTTCCTTCTGAAAATGTTTCCCATTACCATATGTTATGTAGTCTCATGGCTGATTCAAGGAGTATGGTTGATGATTGGCATAACCTTTCCAAAACCAATTTACATGCACTTTTTTAATTAATAAAAACATATGTTTTGTCATTACATATTTATTTTGTGATATGATATAGATCTTTGATTAGATTATAGATAATATCGTACTTCACATATACACCCGACAGTGTACATGCATGTCTGCTTCCACATTTGTATTAACCTGTCTGGGCAACTGACATGTCAAGAAAGCAAAAGGGACCTGGTAGCTGTTATATTTATGTAAAAAGCTCACAAGGAATGTGTACAACTGACAAATATACCAATCTGAAATAGAGAAAATCCTGTAGTATTTCCACATACAATGTAGTATCAGTTCAACATCAAATCACCTTGAAATCCACAGCTTATCTGAACTCAGCCATTTCTTATTTTTTATTGCACTCCCGTTATCGTTCTGCATATCAATTTAACTAAAGCTGTTAACACTACAAAACACACTGTGTGAGTCAGTCATATTTTACCAAGAAGTCATATGGTCTAAATGTGGGCTTTGTGATTATAAACAATTGACAACTTCACAAAGTGGTACTAAACAGGACTTTGAGATTTGTCAAGAACACACCCAAGATTATACTCCCATTAGAGCATGTGTTACATAATAAATATAGGTTTATACAAGTGTGATCTGTCACATTTACTTAGGATGCTGTGTACTGTTAATCCTACAGAAGTGTGTACATGATGAACAGGAAGAGTGAAGCAACAGACGTAAAACAACTGTTCTTGTCTATTCTATTGTTATTGGCAAACTTTATCCCTGTATAATGTCATCATTCAATTACGATATCATCAATAGCATGCAATGCTAGTGTAACAATCGGACTGTCAAGTAAACAGCTTTAGGAAAGGCATAACATGATAGCAAAAACAACCAATTGTTTATAACAGAAATTCATATTAATCAAATTTCACTTAAATATTATCACTTTCAAGTAATTAAGTGTCATAATATAATTGATACAAATACATTAAAAACTTTGACTGTACAAGAACATACACATAACTTGCAACTATACAACAATACTTTGACTGTACAAGAACATACACATAACTTGCAACTATACAACAATACTTTGACTGTACAAGAACATACACATAA
>JAUMGZ010203430.1:0-12399 GCA_032359645.1 Pododesmus macrochisma | reverse complement strand
AGTGACTTGCCGTAGGTCGGTGGTTTACTCCGGGTACTCTGGTTTCCTCCACCAGTAAAACTGGCACATCCGTAAATTACCTTAGCTGTTGATCGGACAATAAGCCCTCAGTACAAACAAACAAACAAACAAACAAACTAAATAATACGGCCATTATAAATACATATCAAAATGGTGTTGGTGATATTTCATGGTAAGGGTAAACATCTAATGTACTTGTAATACTAATTGGTCTAACAATATACCCAATTCTTAATTGCTATCAAAATAAAGTACAGTCGGTGCTGGTGATAATTTTGTGCAGTCATTTTATTTATTTTGTCACTGCGTTTCATTGGAATGCAGTTATCTTCAATGCATTTTAAATACTTCAAAATTAAAAACATGAGTAGTTTCGGAAAATATATTACTTTAAAATTTCATTTACATATAGTGTGTTCATATTTGTTGGGATATTGAACACACCTGTCCTTGTTGCCAGCTGTCATACAACTATATACACCAATCTCATAAATATTCAAATATGTTGCAGTAAGGTCAATCTCTGTATGGTCTTCTGTTATTATCATTGCCATACCGGATATGGTCCAATTCACAATATCATCGGTTATTATGTAGCTCATTAAAACTTGGGTTGATATGTCCATCTTGGTGTTTGCTATCCACGAAAGACTTTTTTTGTTATGTATGTGAGTACTCTTGTCATGGATTGTATTGGTTGGTTAAGGACTGCATTTGTAATAACATTTACATTTAAGAACAATTAACATTTAATTAGAATTCCGCATGGATTACAAGTCTTGATGTTTGTTGTGATGTCAATTTAATTAATTACATTCCGGTGCTTCATTATTTGACGCAGTTATTGTTTGTTTGTCAATGCCTCTCGTTCTGTTGATCCTATTCATACTGTTTTTTTAAAAAAGAAAGACGTTGTGTAAAATACATGGACTTCAGTCAACATAATATATCTTTTAATGGTATGTGTAAACGTACTGATGATAACATAAGTTTTACCCTATGTACGCAATGTTTGATCGTCATCAATAAATGGCAACATTTTGATTTTATGTGTATGTTATTTTTGCTTTTTGCCAAACATACTTGGTGTTGTCGTTCATTGCCTAATTTGGTTGGTGTGTGTATGAAACACTCAAGGAAACAAAATATGTAAAACAAGGGTTCAGTCTTTGCAAAAATAGCTTTTGCAAGCTGTGTATGCTAGCTTTACAATGTAATTACAGTTAGATTTATATAGAAGTTAAACTTTCAGATATTTATTTACTGCAGAGCATGTATTGTCACTTTTTATCTTATATCCTGAAGGAGCAAAATGACAAAAACTGCATTAACTGTAAATAAAATCTATATTTACACCTGAAGAGCATTTGCTTTATGGTTTTATTTTAAATACTCTGTCACAAATCCGGGACCGGGCTCAGCACGATTTGAAGTTTCTTTTCCGATTGCGCAAATCATTATGCTCTCACTGGTTAATATGGTGACATCTGCTTTATTTGAACAGTGGACAGTGTTGCCATATACAGGAATGACATGGAAGCATCGCGGCGAGTGACACACGTGTAGCAGAAAACGCTTACAAATCGCAAACATCTGGTTTCGCTTCTAGTTTTTTTTTTTTAATATAAGTACTTGATGTTTCCGCGTTTTTAGTTAATAAATGTATATTTGGTTATTTTTCTTTGTGCGTCTCATGTTTTCCTTTTCTTTATCCATATCCGTGGATTTACGTTTTTAGAATATCGTCTTGATATTTTTTATTAACTACTTAACTAGACACACGCTAACTTTCTCTAGCGTGTCCAGTAATGACGGTTGCTACGGAGCTAGACCTTGATTTGTGGACGAGGGTGTTGCACCTAGAGTTTTAGCTATAAATATTGTACATATTGGTGACAGGTTTCAGTCTGCAAGTTTGTGTTTGTATTTTTATATTAAACACGTGTAGGTATTTTGCTGAATGAATTGTGTTGAAATAGTTCTTGAAAACATTAACTAAAAATAAAATTGTTGCATAAATCTTTACCACTAGATAAATGTCCTGGTAACAGTTACGCAAATCCAACAAACAAATGTATTTTTAACAAAACTTACAAGTCACAAAACTGCGATTGTGTGTTTTAACCAGTTTCTGGAATCTCGATATGACAGTGTCATAGTAAAAAGTAGTAAATACATTTGAATGCACCAAGACGATATTCAAAAAGCCGTCATTACATGGACATGAGCAACAAGGTTGGACGTATTATAATAAAGTCCAACTCGGATATATCTTTTATATAGCTTTAATGTAACAAATTTACATATGAATAGTACAACATCTAGACAGCAAGTGTCACTTAGACAGAAACAATTAACCCTATACCAAAGCTTTGTGTTTCATGTAATTTCAAAATAGAGAATAATTCTGATAATGCTGCTGTCTGGTAAACTTCACATATAGAACATTAACAGCCTGCTATATCGTTACTGGACGCATACAGGAAAAATTACAAAAATACAATTATTAACTAAAAAGTGGGGAAACTTCACCAACTTTTATTAAAAAAACTAGAAGCAAAACCAGGTGCTCGCGATTGAGTAAGCGTTACCTGCAACACATGTGTCACCCGCGTTGATGCTTCTGTGTCATTTCGGTATATGGCAACCATTTCCATAGTAAAAAGTCATATTATCGATAACATTGATTATGTAGCTCATGAAATAAAAAGATGCTGCTTAATGTTTGTTCAAGACCTTTAAATAATCGAAATAAAGCTGAAAATATTGATTTTAATTTAGGGCGTTGATATTAACATATCATTTAACAACATATATGTGTATATATATATATGAATTACGTCTTTCAAATGCTTCCTTTAGTCCTTAGTCGGTCCCCGTTGATAAGTTGTCTTTTGAAATGTTGTGACGTTAATATATTACGTCTTAATCTGGTGCTGAATTGTTTGTTGCGGCTGTTGTCGGTTTGTCTATGTTTCTTGTTCTGTTGATTCTACTCATCCTGTTCTCTAAAGAAGACCATAATACATAATTACGGTATCAAAATTTCAAAATCCTAATAAGCAAAACTGTTAAGCACATGTGCATTTTGTATGATATAGCTGTTGTTTGTTTATCAATGACTCTTGTTCTGTTGATCCTAGCTATTCTTCTTGTTTTATGTATATCTATATATATCATGTTGTATATTGTATATAAGTGTGTCCACATCTTTTATATATCATACAATTGTATAAAGTAGTAAATACGAAAATTCAAGACTATTTTCAAAAGACTTTCGTCCATGGACAAGGAGACATGAAAAGAAAACGGTATACACAACCAAAGTTATGTTATTGAACGGAAAAGGAAACACAAACAACAGCATTTATTAACAAAGAAGAAGCGAAACCGGGTGTAAAGGAATGAATATTTCCTGCTACATGTGTATCACCTACCGGATGTTCACGTGTCCATACTTGGTATGTGAAAACCCTTTCTGCAGAGAACCAAGTCGCAAGTCAACATCAGATTCTTTCACTGATACCATGAAAAAAGACCATAGGATAAAAACTACAGAAAGGACAGGACGGTAAAAGAATCAGTCACAGTTACAAGAAGAAAAGAAGTGGGTATCATTTATATGCTTTGCTTGGTGTCCCTAAGGAAGCAACTCGTAATGTGTATTTTTAACCCGTAATCAGTTTATACTTAGTTTATGCTTAAACTACAATACTGCTGGCTGCCTGAGTATTGTATAGTTGTGAAAACGAAAAACTGAGACGATATTTTAAAGCTGTAAGTCCATGGACTTGGGCCTACAAAAGGAAAACGTGGGATGCACACAGAAAAAATAACAAAATATACATTTATTAACCAAAATGGAAACATCACGAACTTCTTTTTAAAAACTAGAAGCGAAACCAGGTGATCGCGATATGGTCAGCGTTTCCTGCTACATGTGTGTCACTCACCGCTATGCATCCCAAAGAGTCAGTGTTTGCCTAATTAACCCAGGAAACGGTTTGCTGTTTTTCCGGTCACCTAGCTGTCAGTTGGTGGACATATAGCAAATGTATGTATAAATAAAATTATAAATCACATCTGGTTTGGGATGGAAGGTTTTCAGCCAAAGTTCTATTTAAAAAAGTAAATACGCGAAACCATGACGATACTCTTAGGCCGTAAGTTCATGGACATGAGCGAACAAAAGGAAAACGTAAGATGCAAACAGACAAATAACAAAATATACAACTAAAAAAGGAAGCATCGCGAACTTCTATTAAAAAATGTTATTAAAATCGTTGTTTATTAGTTTGTAAAATATGCGGCCATAGTTCACGCAAACCTTGTTTGTGTTGAGTGGTTTTTTTTCCAGAAAAACTGCCTTGTAACAGAAGAAAGGTTTTGTGATTTGTTAGCTTTATAGCATCTGCATATAGCATATTTATTTCAGTAATTGAATATTTAATTAAGGGGAAATAACTCCCATTAGCTTATGTATACGGCACCGCAGGTTCTTTATTAGAACAGTACTTCCCGCATATAATTTAGGAGTTAATTTTTGCCATATTATTGCAATAATCCATTTTACTTACTTTGTTTTATGTTAATTGTTTGTTTAATGTAAATGTACGAATTTGTCACACACAGCGTTCCTCTAGGTGGGTCAATTGATAGTGAAATGTTACCTTTCACGATCAAGTTAGTGGCGAAATTTGACAATTTTTAACCCACCTTTAGTTTATTTAAGGATTGAATCATGCTATTTTGAGGTTTATAGGTGAATAAACCTCTTCATAATATGATTTAATCCTAATAATTACATTAAGCGTTGTTTTGATAATTTGTTTCTTTTTGTCTGCTTATTTTTAAAATATGGGACTTGTGCAAGTCTATTTTGCAGAAGCGTGTGACCTCATCACTCACTCTATCGTCTCGATGCGATTAGTTGCTGTTTTGTTTGTTACCACTTTCGAACACTATCGTATCAATATATATGTATTTTAATGCGAAACGATAATATCTTATATAACATGAATAAAAGATAAATAACGCAAATAGTCCCGCATATAATACGCCAACTGAAAAGTTTATTGAAAAAAATAGCCTTCTTTCCCTTTATAAGTATATCGTGTCCAACTGCAGTGGAAATGTAAATATTACTTATTATTTAAGTTGTGAAATGTACATATGTTCAATTCAGTGGCATTTTAATAAATGCTCTTTTTCGACAAACTCATCTCTTTTGTTGTTTTTAGTTCTGTGTGTGTGTATAATTTTGTTTTATCCACATGATGCTATTATTGTATTCATGTAACTGCATAAAGTAATTTAGTTTCAGGGATCGGCACACCATATTGGGCTAAGGGCACAGGGCATTAATATGAATTGTTGTTGAGTGTCTCTCATACAATGCAAATCGTCTCACTTCTTTGACACTACATTTATTATATAATCCATTGCTTTATCTGTGGATCTTTTTTTGTTAAATGAGTATTTTAAAGATTTTAATACGTATATATTATTCGTGTTTCATGCGTATCTGATACATTCTTTTTATATAAAGCAGCTAAATGCAGACTATTAACAGCCGTTTTCTATGAATATATTTAAAGGGGTTTACCTTTGATGTTGGTTGATACAGTGGATTCTCAACGCTCGACTTTATAGATATGTGTGTCAGGGAAAGTCATATTTGATTCACAAATGTTAAAAGGTGAATTTCAACAATGGATTACACAAACTGTAGACAGTTTTCAAACGAATTAGAGACTGTTATACAATGTATCCATCATCTTCAAACTACACAGGAGAAAAAAGGTTTTATCTGGTGCCGACATGATTTCCTGTGTCATTTTAAACATGCAAGCATCGCATATTTCATAGCTTAGAACATTTCTCTTGGAGGCTTTTTAAACTACAAAATAATTGTTATCAAGTACGTATTTGAATAGATATATGAGATCGAACGTCTCGGGATATTTGGTGGTTAATTGGTCCTAACTTTTTGCGAAAGTGCATGCCTTTTTCAAGACAGATAGTAATTCATCAAATGTCACGTTTGTATACATACAGGTTACAGCATAGCTGACCAGAAGACAGTTGTCTGGAAAACAGAGACTTAATATAGTGATTAGGAAGTCAAACGGATCTTGTTTATAGGTTTTGTGATTTGGAACGATTGGAATAAGAAACATATCGAAATAGCGACCAGTTGGTCTCAAGTGGTGGTTCTGTTTTTTACTGGTCAGTTTAAGTCGGCTTAGATGTTCTTGCTGTACTGTTGTACTTCTGTAAGCACACTGATTGCTCATCAATGTCACTGTTCATATGCTTAACTAAACGTGGAATCTATGAATCTACCCCTTATCAGCCACTGTTGTTGGCTTTTTACTACTTGGCTTTGTCCCATTTACGTGTTTCCAATTGCCTTTTTATTAAGATGTATATACGTTTTACTAGTTTAGATTTTATGTTGTTGAGATTTTTTTCTAGCGCCATGA
Organism: Pododesmus macrochisma; assembly: GCA_032359645.1. Lineage (NCBI taxonomy): Eukaryota > Metazoa > Mollusca > Bivalvia > Pectinida > Anomiidae > Pododesmus > Pododesmus macrochisma. The sequence continues at coordinate 5,893 of JAUMGZ010203430.1, read as the reverse complement.
AGTGCATTTATTAAAATTTTAAATGTATGTCTATACTTAAGACTTCTAGTCTCATGCGGGAAGTGGGAAGGTTGAGGCCTCATTAACCGGCTTAACCACACCGCCTAGATTCTTGCTTTGTGTCCGTCTTAAGTCGTCCGGATGGATCACTAGTTTTGAGGATTGTTGTGATGTCAATTTATTTCCCAAAATGCTGGTCAATATATCTCGTTCTGTTGACTACACTCATCCTGTTTATTGATGGTATAATCAGACAACCAGGTTATATAGGCGTTTGTTCATATATGCTGTCTTTAATAAATTTGAACGTCAAGTTATCAGTTCTGTGTATTTATTGGAGCAAGTATAAGTGTCTCATTGTAATGTGGATGGTAACTGGAATATTTGAAAATGATATGTTTGAAGATCTATAACGCCGTTCTCTGGCATTTCCGTGATTTTAAGTTTATCTTATCATATCAATGTCAGGTTAAATTATGTATATTTGGTTCATTTTTCTGTGTACGTCCAACGTTTTCTTATTGTTTGTCAATGTCCATGGACCTACAGCCTTAGAATGTCGTCTTGGTTTTTCGATTTACTATTTTAACCTTCAGCAAATATAACAATTTGGGTTATATTATTACCACTTCACATAAAACATATGATTTCTGGATAAAGAGTATTCAATACTTTAGGGAATTTAAAGAACTTCAGTGAACAAAATTAAGCAAACAGTAAAACAAACAGGCAGACAATAATTTAGCGCAACATGTTCGCATTTTAATCAGGTATTATGCTGTGTCATCCTTCAGCAATACATAAGCTTAAGTTGTTGTTTGTTTAATTAGGGTCTAACGTCAATTCCAGTGTATTTCACAGATAACGTGACAAAATACAAAATGAGAAAAACCAAACAATATGACAGGAAGAGAAACGTTGACAGAAAAGGGAAATCAAAGCAATTAGTGATAGTTAAGAAAAAAGGATGAGCCCTTGCAACGGCGTGTCCGCCTTGTCTTCTATCGAACTTAACATGGGGATCTTTAGGGTTGAAGTGGATTAAAATCCTTGAGCACGGGGCTGCAAGATTAGCATCCCCTCCAAAGGACGTGTTGATCTTTGTTTTGTCTCTATAATCTGTCTGACTTGGTTGACCCTTCAAGGAACATAAGCTCCTACTAGTATAGCTCTCCAGGTCATCGATGCACTCAAACCTCCCTATATAAGAAGTCAAGCACAAGGAAGAGATTAAGTTGTTATATATGGGTATGTTTAATACTGTTAGCGTTTATAAATACAATTTAATTCAATTTAAGTTTAGTTTATTGGTCATAAGTATGTGTAAAGCTGTTATGCTACATTAAATTGAATTAAATTGAGACAGGATACATTATTAATTACATAATATATCTGCATTACTAGACCAATGAAAACTCCTAAGTGCTGACCTTCAAAATGTCTAAATGTTTTTGAATTGAAAATTTTACCATTTAAATGTTACATTTGGAGGGCGACAATATAGTGGTTAATACACCTGTTCAACTCAAGGTAGCTTTCTATAATCGGTTTAATTATGGTTCAACAAAACAAAAATGTTACTTGAAACGGACCACCAATAAATGTAATCTATTTAAGAAAGAAATAATTCTCTGTGGGAGATTTCAGACCTGGATACACATAAACCGTCATTACAAGATAGCGAATTTAGAATAGACAAGTTATAGATAAATCAAAGATAGGCGGTCAAAGAAGGGAGTTACAAAAAACCAATTTTCATTAGGACAAAATTCACACCCATACGATATACATTAAAATGGCATTGTCAAGAATTGAATGAACGCGTCAAAATAGGAATTTACTTATTCATTTGGACAGTCAAGTATTCATCAGCAGAGATGACGTAAATGATGACGTACTTATTAATATATCGAATGAAATCATCATCAAAAGACTTACATATCTATTGAAAGAGCAGACTATGACACTTAGAATACAGGTAGAGAACCCTATAAGTCAAATATTTCAGTATGTAGTAGACCTTAAATAAAATGACGAAGTGCCTCACACACAACATTGTCGTTTTAAGGTTCAGGGTACATTGAGTTAAGAAGCAGAATACTGCTGGAAAACAATCAAATTGGGAGCAAGGCAACCAGTGAAAACCCAAATGATAAAAATACAAATTTGCAATCTTAAAACGGACAGCCAAAAATATAACATCTATTAGAAGATTAAACCTCGTCAAGGCCTTTGGTTTGTTTTTTTAATATTTCAAGAGTATTGCACTTATATCGTGACAAAAGACCAATGGAGAAAACCAGACGATACGAAAGGAAGAGAAACAGCGACAGGAAAGGGAAAGCAAAGCTCAGAGAGAAGGATGAGCCGATGCAACGGCATTTCCACCTACTCTTCTATCGAACTTTGCAAGTAATTCTCTATCGTGCCAGGGGGTTACTAATACCTGTTCACGGGACCGCCGGCTTAGCGTCCCCTCCTAAGGACTTACTGAGACTCTGGATGTTTTCATTTTTACTTCAGGCATGTTGCTGTATCTCATCAATATCTGAGCTAGTAACATCTTGCCTTAAAGAGTTTAACTACATTTTATGTCTATGAATTTGTAGCATTTTTAGTTAATTTGCGTTACTCTATAATGATTACCTGTCTTAGAAGCACCTTCGTTTGTTACAATATAGTCAATAGCTGAAATTGTACCACCTTTCGTTAATGTGTTTTACTGAATAATGATTTCTTGAATTTGTTGACGTTAAGGCCCATTCACTCGATAAGAGATCATGTTCTATTTCAAATTGAGGTAAGTCTATTCACACGTTAAACCTTGATTTATATATCTTGGTGTATAAACCAAGTCAAGTCTCGTGAACAGTTTCTATTACATCATTTCAGTTTCTATAACCATCTAGAGTTGCACATGGTAAATCAAGCTTTACAAATGTTGGTTTATACAACCTTTTGGTTTATAAACCTTGATTGTTTACACGGTAAATCAAAGTTTATACAACGAACTGTTGGTGAATATGTACATTTGCTGCCAGAAAGACACATGGCTATGTATCAGGACTTATCAGGTAATTGATTGGTCAAACTGTCCATGGTTTATAAATCAAGGTTTACGGAATTTGGCATACTCTATTTCAAATTGAGGTTTAAACAACCTCAGGAGGTTCATGTAACATACATATAGAGACTGTTCACATGGTATGATTTGGTTTATAAACCGAGTAATATAACTCAAGGTTTACTGTGTGCACGGGCCTTTATACAGAGCCTTTAAACATAAACATGTATGACTATTCTTTACACTTGTGTCTAATGATAAAAGTGGGAGGATTTGGGCCTCATTTACCGAGTTAACCACACTGCATGGTTTCTGTCTTGGTGACCTTCATAAGGCAGACCGCAGTGATAATTAGTCTTGTGGATTGTTGTGATGCCAAGTTATATCCTTTTGTTTTAGTGCTTAATTGTTTGATGCGGTTTATCAATAAAATAGTAATATAAAAACCAAGACAATATTCTAGGCCGTAAGTCCATGGACATTATCAAACAATGTTTCTCGTTCTGTTGATTCCACTCGTCCTGTTTTTTTTTTTTTACTAATTTCATTCAGCTTTAGATCCCGAACGCGGTCCTCTTATTCATTTGGTTTGAAGTCACTTTTAAATACCCTTAGTGACTTATCTCAGTTTACAATTCAGTCTGGTTGTGACCTTTTGATGTAGCTTCTATTTGTTTGTCAATAAACTTTGTTCGGATGATCCCATTTCGTCTTGTATTTTTTTGTTTTGAATTCGATTATACTGTAACTTCATCTCTGATGTTGTATTACTTTTCAGCACTCGTGTACCTAGTATATTATATAACTTTACTTAGTAGGTGTATTTCGTACATTACATTTAGCTAATACGGCATATTTCTGGCATGAGAAAACGACTCGCAATAAAACGGGCAAGGTCATACCTGTAGTTATCTCATATAGCAGCAATGTATCCGGGATCGTCTATACACACACAGTTTTTATTGAAAGAAAATCATTTAAAAAAAACTGATGGCATTTTGAAATGCATGTTAAAATTAAATATTCGTCTTGGCGTTCACTGTAAAATCAGCATTCTTTAAGTCAACAAATCTGCTCATTACAAAAGTCAAAAGGTCAAAGTAATTTAGATATTTACTTTTAAAGGCAAATATGTGTCACTTTGTCCATAAACAGCTTCATGGGATGATATTTTCCTTAACCCAAGAAAGTATATTGATGTTTCTTGTAAGGACACAGAATTTTTAATAATTTTTGTAGCCATAAATGCATATACAGTTCTTTAATTTTCTATAGTATCAAACTTGTTCAGGATTCTGAAAGAACAGTTTTAAGGTCTGGGGTTGTTTGTCAATATCTCAGTATTGCCCATCTCTTGCCACAAAAAGGCCACCAGAATAAGAGTCAAATTTTGAATGGTGATACAACCACAAAGTTTGAAAAGGTTGGCCTTTTATGATCATAAGAATACAAATTTGTGCTGATGTCAATAAATAGATATATAGGTTTTTTGAATAAGAAGAAAATTCATAAAAATGTTGGAAGAGATGCAACTAGATATTATTAGTTACACGGTGTGTTTGTGACGTAATGTGTGACGAAAATTGCATTGTCCTGGACGGAAACATACAAAGGCACCTTTTAAAAAAAAAAAACAGGTAAATTTTCCAATCAGTTTGCTGCTTCACTTTATAAATAAATCCATGTTTAAAAATTAAGCGACTTTTACAAATTCTTCTATTTTTCTGCTAGACGAACTCTCTACAGTTGAAAACCACAATAAGACTTTGTGGTAAGACTTTATCCTATATAAATGTGACCCAAGTTATGCACGTCAAGTGGAGTCAGGATAAAACCAATGACTTCGTAAGTATGACGTTATAATTTTGTTCATATATTGATACCATTCCAACGACTTCAACCCTCTATTAGAGCTTGAAATTACAGTTGAACTGAAACTGGTTAAAAACAAAAGCTTTTGCAATTTCTTTGAAGTTTTCATTGTTACTAATTTGTTTCTTAAATCGCACAAGAAATAAGGAAGTCGTCGCTAAATTTGTTTTACATCGCCAAACTACGCGTATATGCGTAGCTGATAGTTAAGATGGATAGTGTCTGCAGATGAAATGTCTATTGAATCCTTTTCAATATTACGTAATTGACTTGTCGAATGCTTGATCCCTCACAGTATGTAGATACGTTCCACGTAGACATATGGGTGAGGTTTTCAAGTAAAAAGGTAATATTTGAAGAGACCTGCCCATGCAAAAATGGTCATGGTAACTTCTGAAAATGTCCATCATTTTTACATAGTGAATGCTTACGGCACTTTTCCTTTGGTAACTTTGATATTTAAACGCTCTCGACACTGATAAATTATCAAACCCACACACATTAATAAGAATTGTCACTAAATTACAATGCAATAAACTAAAGATATTATTCATATAAATACCATTCGATGCTATTGTATATAACCAGCAACCCTTTTAGTGCATACATATTATAAATAATGTACTGAAAGAATGAAACCATTGTTCTTTCTTTTACATTAGTTTATGTGTAATATATTGATCCGAGTTTAAAGAAGTTGTCACACGTTATAAGGATGCCAGAACCCACTAACAATTAGAAAGACTGTCAAATAAATAAATTTACATAATATATAGGAAGACAAATTCTGCATCAATATTTTCTAATGTGTTTGTATTTAATTTTTTTTTAAATGTATGTCTATACTTAATACTTCTAGTCTCATGCGTTAGTGGGAAGGTTGAGGCCTCATTAACCGGTTTAACCACACCGCCTGGTTTCGTGCTGGGTGACCTTCCTAAGTCGGTCCGCATGGAT
>JAUMGZ010203419.1:0-12400 GCA_032359645.1 Pododesmus macrochisma | reverse complement strand
CTTGCCTGGATAGTTTAGACGAAATGCAAATAAACACCCTATCTAAAAAAGGAAACAAACTCACTACAGCATGGATTCCGTGGCGGCCACTCAGGCGAAAACAAACTCTAAATAACAATGATCGACCTTATACAATCATTTGACCCAAACTGCAGACAGACCTTTTGATACCGCCTGCATTAACTAGACAACAATGGCATAAGAGGAAATATTCACAGTTTGATATGTTCTTTCTTGACGTTACGACAACAACTTACAGGTAGTCTTAGAGGCAAAATCAACCTCTGCATGCTCTGTCGACTCCGGAGTGCCCAAATGTACGATATCTGGCCCACTGCTCTTCTTGTGCCATATAACTGATCTGCCGGATAGTGAATCATCACAATTTCGACTTTTCGAAGACGAGTATCTCATTTATCGTAGCATCGAATCCATATCTGACCAGATTCAACTTCAAAAATACCTATTAGAACAAGAAATTTGGTTATCTAAGTGGGGCATGCGCTTCATGGCTACCAAATATTATTTAATAGCTAGATCTATATCTCGTTCACAAAACCCATGAAATTTAGCTATCAACTTTACATCAGACCCCAGACAGCCTCTACCTTAAAATCATAATCAGTGACAATTTGAAATGGAATAACCACATAAACAAAATTACAAACAAGGCAAACTCTTTACTATAGGATTCACCCTTCGAAATCTCAGACACTGTCATAACAACCTAAAAGAAACAGCTTATATCTTTCTTCTCCAATCCATTCCTGACTATTTTGCAGTATTATTGGACCCATACCTCAAATGTTATATAAACAAAATCGGAAAAGTTCAACGAAGGGAGCTCGGTTTGTAAAGAATCATTACAGAAAATACGGCAGTGCAAGTGATATGATGAAGGACCTCAAATGGAAGCCATTAGCGGACCGGAGAAATCAAAAGCGTCTCTGCCTCCTCTTCAACACCATCAATGAGTCTATCATATACAATTCCCGTCCCTCTAGGAATATAAACTCTAAAACTTTATATTCCTAGGGGGACGGGAAAAAGAACCCGCCGCAGGCTACGGCCCTGAAATAATGTACCAAACGAAATAATGAATACGGGAGTACATGTGTTATGACGTAAACACAAATGACATCACCTACTCTAGAGTATGGCGGCATTAGCTCTTTGCATTAAAAGTCGCTATAAGACTATGTTGAAATTCCTACTACAGTTAAAATGTTAAAAAAACGCTATTTCACTATTGATATCCAACTTTTACTTATGACAATATTAAATCAAAGTATTACATGCATCTAGTATTGAGATACTCTTGACTATATCAATTTTGTCGAAACCTGAAATGAATCATACAATATTTCTCATCGACAGCTATTCGGTTTATATGAATGTCCATAGTACAAAGTGTGTGCCTGGACCAAACATGGCGTGCTGGAACAATATAGATCATGCCGTAGCCTTCATAGCGGCCGGAATATTACAAATGTCAGGGGACGAGAACACTAGGAACAAAAGTGATATAATGAAAATCCTACAAAGCACAGGTAACTATTATTGAATGAAAACAAGAAAATAGAACTAAACCTTAGTTATTATTATACATAAACGGTGAACCAAATATTGAGATATTACCTTAACGGATATGAATTATATTAACAATCTCATTCTAGGGATTTGTAAGTCATGAAAAATAACACTGTAATTCACAATTAAATCAATAAACCGAATGTTTGCTCATGCTTCTAAGAAATGGTTTATACACAACTGGAAACTGAAATAGGCTACCAATAATGAAACATCCAAACCGAAAAATGCATATATTATTCAATGCTTGAGTACATTATATTTTAAAAAAGCTCACTCCCGTGTTCATGAAAAACATTTTTAAGAAATTAAACAAACAAGACGCTCTTGTATCTTTACGTCCATCTGCATAACAGCCAACGCTCGTATGGTCCTGTTGGCATTTTAAAGTTGTATTCACTCAAATGGTGAGAATTCCAACTTGCAAACTGAAACTGACGAAAGAACCAATGGTATGGCCTCTTTATGCATTCTAGGTTTAGCCATGAACACAGTGGTCGAACTGAAAACCGGATGTACCGAACTCCTCTGGATTTTCCTTCATTAGAGATGTGTATGGGGATCGCTATAAGTCATACACTTATTGAATAACCATACAATTACCATTCTGAAGAAGAGGAAAGTCTCAATGAGTTAGGTACATACGGTATTTAGTTCGACCACTGTGAAGAAGCAACCGTCATCAATCGTCGCTCGATAGTAAATGAATCCATGAATTTAGAATACAAAAGATAAATCAATACAACGAAACCATAAGGAGGGTTGTACAAATCTCATTTGTAAACAACGACACAAACAACATCCACAAAATACTCTAGAAATAGCAATGGCATTGCCAAGGAATTAAGATGCGCGCACGGGAATAGGAATTGCACAGGTATTCCTCTGGACACGTCTTTTGGACAATTCAGTCCTAATTAAGATTCCCGGACATGGACATTGGCAAACAATAAGAAAACGTTGGACGCACACAGAAAAATGAACCAAATATACATTTATTAACCAAAGGAACACATAATGGATCCATCTGTGTACATATAGCCCAATATATGTCCATATAACTAATAAAAGGAATACAAATTTGAACAGGATTCTTATCAGAAAACGTTCCAAGATGCATTGCTGCGTAATTGCTTTAGAATTAACAGATAAGTAGCGACTGAAAGTTCAACTCCAAATACAGCAATGATGAATACTGTCTAAAATTACAGGATAAGTAGATTCTGTAGTTCAACTCCGTATACAGCTACTTAACCGAAGTTAGGGTGTGGCCATTAGTGCTGATTTGTAGCAAACGTTAAAGACAGACAAGACTGATAAAGACGGAAAATTGATATAGCAGACATAAAACTTGTGTCCCGGAGTACTACACCAACAATGTTTGGAGATTTCACAGGGAAATAAAAATGAACAAAGAATCAAGATATGAATACAACATATAACTTATTATGCAATACGGCCCTGTGGGGGATTAAAACATTAGAAAATTAGCTAACTATGTATTCTAAAATTTTAGGTATCAAGTTTGTTTAAGTTCGTAAAGTTGGTAGTATGTATCAATTCTTAATTGTAGTTCATACTGATATGATGTATTCGATTCAGTCACATTGATGTTGACGGCAAATTACTATTATTGCCATGCACAGTTTGTATTGATTTGGTTTTAATTAATTTTCAACAGTTTGTAAACCGGGCATGTACGGAGCTAAATGCGAGAAGAATTGTAGTGAAGGCTGTGGAAATGTATGTGATATAGCCTATGGATCTTGCGCGTGCAAACATCTATTCGTAGGATTGACTTGTAATTTCACGTGTCCTGAGAACTGTATGAGCACGTGTGACGAACACAGTAATCTTGAATGTGTCGGCGGATGCACGGCAGGATTCAAGGGGAAATGGTGTAATGAAAGTAAGTTAAAATCACAAATTCCACAATACATATTTAACAGTATATTAATTAAAGTGTACTAGAGTCAAGATATATAATTGCTTGACGGCAACACAATCGTTATCAATAGTGTAATGTTTATTTTTTGAAATTCTTTGGTTTTTAATTTAATAAGTATAAGCCAACAAGGTGGCATGCAACAAATAAAAATATTCTACGAATGGTTCCTAAAGGCAGGATAAGTGGAGATAACAGAGCAAAAGACTTTTACAAATTAAGAACATAAACTATCTCAGTACAAGCATAAGAAAAGGAATGACAATAGCGTCAAATCTCAAGACCAGTTATCCATGTGGACATATCCAGGTCTATTAACTAGATATACTACTTACTCATGCATGGGTTTAGAAAATAACGTCGCATCGAAATTTTATTTTATTTTGCCTGCAAATAGGAGCCACATAATGGGTATGTATATTACATTACTCAAATGCATAATGGTAAAACCCCTTATTTAAATGCATAATGGTAAAAACCTAAAACAAATTGCATAATGGTAAAAGCCTAATTTAAATGCATAATGGTAAAAACCCAATTCAAATGCATAAAGGTAAAGACCTAATTCAAATATGTAATGGTAAAACCCTAATTTAAATGCATAATTGTAAAAACCTAATTTAAATGCATAATGGTAAAACCCTTATTAAAAGCATAATCGTAAAAACCTAATTCAAATGCATAATGGTAGAACCCTAATTTAAATGCATAAAGGTAAAGACCTAATTCAAATATGTAATGGTAAAAACCTAATTCAAATGCAAAATAGTAAAACCCTAATTTAAATGCATAATTGTAAAAACCTAATTTAAATGCATTATGGTAAAAACCTAATTTAAATGCATAATGGTAAAAACCTTATTCAAATGCATAATGGTAAAAAACAAAATTTTGAATTTATTTCAGCATGCCCTTCTGGGTTTTATGGCGTTGATTGTTTAACGGAGTGTCGAATAAATTGTAAAAATAGGGCGTGCAATTCAATAAATGGAACGTGCAAGGACGGCTGCATAGCAGGGTACCAAGGAGATATGTGCATAAATGGTAAGTGTTAATAGCATACCAGGAAGCACAATCCCAATTTAAAGCTATGAATTGTGCTTGTTCGGGGGTCAACAAAGATTAATACAAAAACCTTATTGAGTAATTCATAAGGCAAAGAGCATCACAAAAAACGTATACGAAATTGAAATACGAACCATGTTACTAACAAAGAAGCAAAGGCAAACCTTTCTTAAAATAGCAAAGACGATGAATTCAAATCAACACTGATACTTAAAGGTCCCTTTTATAGTTGCAACTAAACCTTTGGTACGACCATGGCAATAGAAATAGTGCATTATAGTAGAAAAAATAGTTAATATGTTGTTATTTTGATATATTAGAATTCCCGTCCGTAAAATCTTCAATAGTTAACAATTATGCCATACTTGACGGGGGACGACAGTTCGATCGCCAACTACACCCAAATATATTATTTAAAGTACAATAACCACTATCAAACATATATGTGAGAGCTAGTTAAACTAAATGAAACTAAAAAACTTCATCAGGATAACGCAAGAGTAAAAAGACCACCAAACACTAAATATAAACACGTATTAGAACATGTGATTTTAGTGTCTCAATAAGACTTTTGATTGTAAATCAAGATACAATTAGATATAGGACATAGTCGACGGATGGAAAAAGAAAGTTGTTTTAAACTGTAGACCTACACTATAGGCTAGGGGACAACATGGATGACAGCCTGCAGAGCCAATCAGGAATTGAAATACAGTGGTCAAAGGTGTAATTTGAATGGACGCGCGACAAGCATCGCAAAACGATCAAAGCATACGTGTAGCTTTGTAATTATTAAATGCCCTTAATGGTTTACTAGTCCCCATGGGCGAAGTCCAAGTGGACTGTTCTTATATCAATCAGTCCGTCGTCGTCGTCGTCGTCGTCGTAGTCGTCGATCGTCCATCCGTCGTTAATTTTCACATTTTAAACTTCTCAAAAACTACAGAAGCAATGTTGACCAATCGTGTTGTGAATGTTCCTTTCATGGTCCTTTTTCAAAAGTATGTTCGATGTTGCCGAACTCCGTCAAATATGGCCACCGTGGTTTCTGATTGACTGGTCGTTTGACGTTTTGTAAAAACTGTTGGTCAAATATTGTTTGCATTTTCTGAAATTCCTTGTTTGACGTCTTTTCAGATGTGTGTATGTCAATGGTGAACTGCATCACATTATTCCAATATGGCCACCATTGCTTCTTTTTCATGAACCATTGCATCCAATGTTGCAGTCATGGCCTCTGATTGAATGAGACATTTTTCAATTTTACTCTTGATTAGCTGATTTGTTTCATGAAACTTCTGACAGTTGTTCGTTGCATAATAACAAAGTATATTAAGTTGATTTCAAGCTATACAGTGTATAGCATGCCTGTTGTATAATCCTATTGTTATTTTGCTTTGCATTTTGATTAAAAAAAAATAAACAAAAGTCCCTTGGCATAAATAAAACCCTGATTCCAGATTGGGAATTCCACTTTAAAAAGTTCGAATCCGTACCACACATGTTCGATATCAACTCACAACTTATTAAGGTACAAATGTATCCACACAGCTGTGTAATAAACCATTCAATACAATCTGGAAGATATAAATCATAAAACATTGATTAATTCTAATGTTAACAATTGTCTCTGTCTCCATTGTTTGTCTTTAGATTGCGATGCACTTAAATATGGAGAGAACTGTGCACAGGACTGTGGAAGCTGTCGTCTGGGAGCGTCGTGTAACATGATGAACGGCTCCTGTCCAGATGGATGCAGTGATGGTAAATCTGGTGACATGTGCATACAACGTACGTTCTTACCACGGTATAAGATTTCATGAATACGCGTCACAATGATGCATTAAGAGGCATTTAAAGCATGGCATCTTCACTTACAGTCATTAGAGTTGTATAAGTCTTGTATACAGTAGAGTTAACGTTTTCAGTTAAAAAAGAGGAGGATCTAACACATTTATAAAGCGTTTGATTTCAGTTTGAATCCAAATTGGGATATTTTACTTTTTCTTAAACGAGAGATTCTCTGACAAGAAGAGATCAACGTTGATAGAATTCTGGTCCAAAATAGAAGAATTAAATGTCGCGCATATGGACACCATTTGAACTGGGTTATTTCCATAGATATTTATTTACGCCTTCACGGACATCCAACGAAAGTTGAGAACAAAAGTATATACATAAAACACGTCTGTTATACATACTTCTAGTATTAATTGTTGAATAAATTACCTTTTTTAATTGCGAGTAACTGACTTTAAGTGAAAAACAGTATGAATAGGATCAACAGAACGAGAGACATTGACAAACAAACAATAACTGCGTCAAACAATGAAGCACCGGAATGAAATTTATTAAAACGACATCGCAACAGACTTCAAGACTAGTAATCCATGCGGACCGACTTAGGACGGTCACCCAGCAAGAAACCAGGCGGTGTGATTGAACCGGTTAATGAGGCCTTAACCTTCCCACTTTCCGCATGAGACTAGAAGTCTTAAGTACAGACATACATTTAAAAATTTGATAAATATACTTCATGGTGCTGTAAATCATCTCAACAACTAACCGCCCACATCAATTGTCAATACAAATCTAAACGAGTAACATATTTACAAAAGGCAATAGTAAACATGAAAATTGGACATAACCTAGTAGCATAAAGCTGAAAACATTGGCTAATGCGTGGTAGATTCATAGATTCCATATAATGTTAGTAGGATAAAGCTGAAAACATTGGCTAATGCGTGGTAGATTCATAGATTCCATATAATGTTAAAGTATATGAAAACTGACATTGATGAACAGCCAGTGTATCAAGTGAATTATATTGTTACAGATTGCCTTCTCGGATTGTATGGCCCCGACTGTTCAATGAATTGCTCAACCTGTAAATTTAGCAACTGTTACAGCGTAACTGGTGCATGTTTATCAGGGTGTATAGATAATAAACTCGGAGTCATGTGCAACGAAGGTAATTGTGGTTTTTTTTTTAAATAGTTAAAGTATAATCCTCGCTTTTCTGATTGTTATATAATGCACGCATTCGTGAAATTTAGTTTTCTTGTGAGAATGACAAACAGGCGTTTGGTGTACTTCTAATTAGTTTTGCATAACTTTCCTACGATAAGGTTGTATGGAATAGACATTAATCGACTAACCTCGCCTTATAGCAACACATTAAGTAACATAGCATTGTAATAAGCAATCAATAAACTTTTAAATACTAGTACTATTTGATAAATAGTCTATTTCACTTAGGCCTTTGTCGTGTTATATTAGGAATCCTTCTTGGTTCTATTTCTTCTTTTTCAGAAATCTGATAATAGTCACAATATTTTGTTCTTATAGACTATTAATATTTTAGCTGTCTTTTAATGTGTTGCTTCAGGTTGTGTTTCTTAATGATTTATATTCCTTTGTTCTCATCGTACTATTACTATCGCGTTTTAAGACCCAGCTACAGCAGGACCAATAGTTGTTACAAAAGTAGATGGAGGGTTAATTGCTGGAATTGTCATACTCTGTGTCCTTATCATACTGGCTACAGTATTTGCCGTCATATGGTGGTAAGTTAAGTGCTTGAATATTAAACATATCCTATAATACATTTGAAGAAAACGAAGAAATGGATCAACAGAATAAAGGCTATAAACTAACACACAATACCACACCAAAAAGTCACCATCAGAATGAACGAGCTAACCGGACAGGAATAAAAGGTAGCTTACGACCCAAATCCGAACATCAATCGAAGAGGGAAATAAAGTTAGAATATACAAGACCTAGTTAAAACAAAGCTTGTAATCCAAAGGTGGACCTATATACAGAAAATTCTATATATAGGGAGGAACTATATAGCATGAGAAACATCTTCTTCATTCTCTATTTGTTTCCTTTATAAGACTATATCTCGATTACATTGAAGTAACATTAACGGATTCGTGCGTTATGGTTGCACAGTAGAAAGAAAGAGTTTTCATAATATTAGGATATTAATGGTTCGATCCTGTGTACGTAGTTAAAAAACATAAACATTTTGTTAACATTAATTCATTGGACATTACGCTAAAACTGATAAAAACAGGATGAGTATAAACAACAGAACGAGATACTTTGACAAACAAACAATAGCTGCATCAAACAATTAAGCACCAGAATGTAAGGAAATAAACTGACACCACAACAATCCTCAAGACTATTTATCCATGCGGACCGACTTAGGACGGTCACCAAGCACGAAACCAAACATGTAAAACATACAGCTCTACTCTCTTAAAATAATTTTTTTTTTTATTTTTATGTTTATTATGTTTTTGTCCGAATTGTATTACTTTCAGTAAAGTAATGAAATCTAAAAATCACATTGACTGGCATTATTTGAAGCTTGCACATTTCCGTTTGATAAAGTATAGATCGCTTGATACTATGAAAGCCAATTTAACCTTTGCATCAATAGTCATGTTTACTTAACTCGTTATATAAAGTCGCTGTTGAGTAAATTTGAGGATTTTAATTAAAGGCGTCGATCACAAAGTGGTAAATACGGTATGTATGGGAATACTCCAAAGAAAACTGAAGAACATGATTTAGCAAACACGAGTACAGAAAACCCACACGTCGACGTTCCAGGAATGGATCAATCCACGACTGCCCTTATAGCAAGCTCCGGTAATAAAAGTAGTATTCATATTTTATTTGTAATGTACCTGTACATTAAGACATCATGTGAGTGACAGGAAACTTTCACTCTTTATGTATAACGTTTTTCGAATTCTATTCTTAATAGAATCTCACGGTGAATCGTTTTCGATATAATTTTTTTTTAATTTGTACATTCTGCAAGAGTCCTCTATTTTCATTTAGGTTGCTTTTCTCCATAAATATTTGCTTTGAGAATTATGTTTGCTATTTTCAATGTAACATTACTGTGGAGAAGATATACGAAATAGCAGGATACTGAAGACTGCATTGGAGGGGACAGTCAAATCTCCAAGTCAATGAAAATAGACAGACTAAACAAACATTATGAATTTCAATAAAAAAAAAACACCAGAAACGAAAGCAGATGTCATCAAACAGAGGACGTTTCTTTCTTTTATATGAAATACAATAATCAGAAACTTGGCAAGGACATTCTCTTTTATTAGTCTCGGCAATAATCAAATAAATTCATAATAAACAAAAGATTCACAGAAGAGAATTAGGTGATCAATAATAACAATATATTACTGATTGAATAAAGAATATACAAGCAATAGATGGATAGGATCATGAGTTACATTTAAAAGTAAAATTATGTCGTTACAGGTGCTGTAGTTAACATGGAAAATGCCCCTGAGCAAGGCCAACCCAGCCAGGAAGACGAATCACAAGTCAAAACTGAAAGAAAAGAACCTGATGGAACTGAAAACGCAGGAGGCGACACAGCTACATCTGATCCTCTTCCACCACCGACGGAGTCCACACAAAATGCAGATATTACTCAAGACAGTGCATTGCCTGATCCCCCTCCACCTGAGGTGTAACCGATGTCAGTCGTGGAACCAAGTAATGTACCATAAGTAATGCTACTCATTAAAGAGAAGATATGAGTATGATATATAGAAAGAGCAAAGATAACGGATAACAGTATGCATGTCGATAGTGAATAATAGAAAGTTTTAAATTAAGAATTTAAAAAAATCAATACCAAATATGTAGGTATACACCACAAATCGAATATAATTCAATTTCCTGGTTTAAGGTTAGATTTCAATAGATACATGTATCATTCATATTAAAATTCAAGAAAGCATGAAAAACGTTTTGTAGTTTGACTAATTCAGATTATTTATATTTATTAAAATTTACGTAATTTTCAGATTTTTACTATAACTTAACATTTCATTGCTTAAATGAATAGCTTTCTGAGAATCACTTAAGCACGTGATAAATTAGTCACGTTTCAAAATGTCAGACATGGGTACGGACAGAGAGAGAGAGAGAGAGGGGGGGGGAACCCTTTTCCATGGTAAAGTCATATGTTTGTGCTTCAAGTATATTTGCACATGCAATTTGTTTACAGTTGTGTAGTGTTTTTTTTTTTTAAAAGTCAATTCTTATAACGACTTCAATAATAGTTGCTTGTGAAATTTACTGGCCATATAGTTTTAATTGCAAAATATTTGTATAAATTACATTGGTCGATTTTCATATATTTTATTGCCTATATAAAACTGATTTTGAACATTTGATCATGTATTTCCATGTCAGTACCAATACATATCGCTATACTTGTCTCATTTTAATTGATTATTGTACAATCAATATATTACATGTATCATTAATTCATTTTAACATTTTTATAAGTCGTGAAAGTGCTCCATTATAACCAATGATATGTATTCTTCGCTTGTGCGTAATCCAGTGTACATTTGGATTTTATCATATAATTGTTTTTTATGCTATATATATATATGAGGATGACAATGAATTTATACTGTTTTATTTATTGTAATACTAATATACAGGATGCATACTTCAACTGGAATAAAGTAGCTTTAAGTATACTAACAGGCGTTGTGCTTTTAATAATTTAATACACCTGTCCTTGAAGGTTTTTATTATGAAATATTGCAAATTTCAAAATCAACCATTTATTTAGTAAACTAGCACATGGTATGCTACTAAAAATACCATAAGTCCACGGACACAGGCAGATCAATGCTATACAATCATACATTTATCCAGAAATATAAATTATTTACTTCTGTATTAAAATATAGCACACTGATTGCAAAAATGCATCTTCATTTTGTCATGAGAAGGCATAGTCAGTATGTATGTGGACCATGTATACATGTATATATACATAGTGTTCAAGTAGTAATATCTAGGGTCATATTGCTACAATTGAAAATAGAAATAAAACAAAGAGACAGAGAGAAAGAGGCAGCAACAGTATATTTTTTACTGTAAAAGAATTATAGCAACAGTGATTCACCGTGACAAAAGGCGAATTCATGCAATAACATTCATTGCGAGTCCATGCAATAAAATTTTCATTTGAACTTCTTTAACATGCAAAAAAACTTTTTAATTAATTAATATTGGGTCCGACACCAACCTAGCTAGAACCTTTTGCCTAAAGCCATCTCCAACTTCGACTCTTCAATCTTATGATTGACGATCCTATTGGCGAAGTATTCTTGGCCAAACAGCCATTCAATCTCCACCTTGATGTCAAGAAACTAGACAAACATATGGTCTTATACACTTTTTATTGGTATCTAATAACATCTGGATATCTAAGATCAGGACCGATAGGTATACAACATAATTTATGGTAATCATACGTCAATAATTGTTGTTGAACTAGTTGTGTAAAAGTTTGGCCATGACTGGCTGGCCACAAATTTGCAGCAAGCTCATTATGTTATAGTACACAACACTACCTAGATACATAAGTACACCAATTAAGTATTCCTAGGTGAAGCAATCTTATTTGAGTATGTAAACTGAAGCCCACGGAGGTATGTCCAACCAACATAGTTGTCCAATACCAAGTGTTGTTGGTGACGTGCACCAACTTTTCAATTCAACTTGATATAATGCCTAAATGGCAACGACAAGTCAAAATACAGAAACAGAAAAATACCAAGAGGCCCATTAGGCCTTAACGTTAATCTGGTTGAAATAGCCAAGACTAAATATTTGCATTTGAATACTTTTGACCCTAGGATCTTGCCTTAAACAAACTTGGTTCTCCATGCCCTTAAGTTATTACATAACAAAGCATTAAGCACTAGGCCTTCAAGTTTA
>JAUMGZ010203408.1:0-12400 GCA_032359645.1 Pododesmus macrochisma | reverse complement strand
CTCGTCGCCCTATATTTATCGCTCTGCTTTAATGTTAGTTTTGCTACTACTATTCCTCTCCTGTTAATGGTTTTTTTTCTTTGCTCTTTCGTCACTATAACTTGGGAATTTTTCTTATGGTTACTCTTGACTATTGCTCCCTTTTAAATAATCGATAAGGTTACCATACACCCGGAATGACACAGAGGCATCGCGGCGTTTGACACATGTGTAGCAGGATACGCTTACCAAATCGCGAGCACATAGTTTCGCTTTTAGTTTTTTAATAGAAGTTCGTGATGTTTCCATTTTAAGTTAATAAATGTTTATTTGGTGTGCGTGCAACGTTTTCTTATTGTTTGCCAATGTCCATGGATTTACGGCCTTAACATATCGTCTTGTTTTTTCGATTTAGTATTTTATAAGAGGAAAGATCCAATACTCTGTGTGAGACACCCCCATCCCAAACTCCAAACTTAGCTTCAAAGCAGCCGTCATTAATGGACGCTATAGAGAACATTATGTTAAAATAGACAAAACTTCGGTAAATCAAAGCTACATAGCCAAATGTTGGAGGGGAAAAATCACAAAGGTTATTATGTATAAAAATACAAATATGCAATATGAAAACCATACCCCAACAATAATACAAAATTGTCTTGACAACATTTCACATTTGGGCGGAGTCAAAGTAAGAATTTTAAAACGTATTCCTCTGGACACGTGTTACGAACAACCCAGTTCTCTTCAGCAAAGGTAACGTTATAATTTATATAGAATTAAATATTATCAAAAGACGGACGGACGGACGGACGGACGGACGGGCGGGCAGACTGACTGACTCTGATTGACTGACAATAAAAAAGAGCCAAAGTGTGCATCGAACACAACAATTTAGAATACAGTTAGTATGAAATTGTATCTTATTAGGTCTATAACTCAAAAATAGCTTGCAGGACGTTATGAAATCGGGAATGAATAACAAGTGTTTCTACATATGATTTCTATATTGACTTCAGGCTTGGAATGGTCATTGACTAGTTTAATTTAGCGGACGCTTAAAAAGCAGCAACAAAAACCAATCCGCAATGATATTGTCATGTGTATTATATTGTATATAGATATAATTATATTACACAGTCATTTCTCATTGTTTACCTTATTTTCCTTTCATAGCTTAAAAATTATAATTTCATTAAACATCCCATACAGAATAATAAGACGATGCTTCCTTTATGATACAATGACCTGTTATATATTGTAATCTGATAAAACTCATACCATGTTTTTCAATTCAATTAATTTAAGCTTTACAGCTCATCAGCATAAACAATAATTTAGTCCATGGCAATTAGGGCCTATGGAGAATCTACAATTACATATTTACAAAACATTTACATTTTCATTACTGTTTTCCTCAACTGATTACATTCGATAATAAATTTAATTGGCTGACATAATTCTTTGACATTCTGTACCGATAATAACTGAATAACTTTAAATACAGACGGCCATTGCCAATAATACTTCTTTTTTCTTAATTCTACATACAATGAACACATTCATAAAAAGTGATATTCATCTTCCTTATCATTTTGATTACAACACACACATTTTTGTTAAGATCTATCTATATTTATATATCTTCCTGTTTCAGTTTTTAATGAGTGAGACGATAAACGCATTTTTGTTAATACAATTCTGTTCTGATTAGGTAAATACTTGGTAAGATAACATTGCAAGCTTACACTTTCAACCAAGTGTTTGTACAAATGACATTTTGCTGAATTATTAAGTATAACAAAAAGGTTTTGCTTTGCCATATCAAAAATCCGATTTCTAATTAAAGATAAAATTAATTTACTATTTACACCACTCTGGTTCAGCCATACGTCACCAAAACCAAGCAAGAAAAGTTTGTTTTTTATAAATTGTACCCAGTTTGTTTTTCTAATTATCATTAGACATTTATTAAGGACATCGTAAGATGTTTCGTAAGATGTTGTCAATATACAATTATCCGATTCAACCATGTATATGGCGATTGGTGTAGAACATCATTAAATATTTATTATACTGTAAGTATCCCTTGTGTACACTGTTAAAATCGAATTCAATATTCCTCATTGATCTTTCTCCTAGCAAATATATGACCGTCACACTCTTCCTTTCCATACGGAGTTCTGTGAATAGTTAATAATGAGTATATCATATGTTTCATACTTAAACAGGCATGTTTTCTAAATTCTTTAAATGTAAAAAATAACTAAATAGTGTCTATTCTGTCTATTCACGACAAGTTGCCTTTTACCAATAAAACAATCTTTGATTTGGTTTTATCACAAAACTCTACCATATTGAAAATCAATACGCAAAATTAGAAATGCACAGATTAACAACAAATATAAGTTATATAATGAATACATTGTGTGCATTAAAACATTTAATAGATGATTGTAGTTGAATAGACAGAATATTCTCAAGATATTTGCTATACTGCTATAAATGCACCACTCCATTCCCCAAGACCGATGCAGGAAACAGTTATGTAATAAATAGTTATGTGATAAACATTTATGTAACCAATCCCGTCGTATGGGGAACAAAATCGATGCCTGGCAATGAAAATATTTGTATATAGCAGTAGCTATCTCAACTCTTTTTTTACAAAATACTTTGAAATAATGTATAAGCATGCAATATCCATTTTATAAACAATAAAGTAAACTATATATAAACATAACAGTATATGTCATAGCATATGAACGCAATATATTCAGAATGTTACAGATGCAGTGGTTCTCTGCATGTTCACATGTTAATTACACTCGATTTCTCTGTTTATTGTTGCATCTTCAACGCTTGGGATACAATAAATATGATTTAACAAAAATGTTCTTCAGCTAATACACAGAGCCGTAAAATTTCCAAATTTGTATTGTAATCTGAAAAAGCTGAAAAATAATAAAATGTTAAATGATCCTGTTGAAACATAATCAAGAGTCAGAGCTACATTAAAACATTCAAAGTATTTGTAGTCTGAGGCGAATCCAGGATTTCAGTTCAGATCAGCACACAATCTGAACGGAAAATGTTTTCATAAAAAATATATTAGATTTTGAAAAATATGGGGTTTAATTGGGTGTTAGGGGCACCACAAAATCTGAAACGTCACACATACTTTTTTCTTAAAAAGAAGTATAGTGGGTTGTAATAAAACACGGAAGTTAGGGGAAGAGCGTCATGTCCGACTGGTTTACCCAAACAATCGGCCCTGGGTAATCTACTCAAATCTAATCTAGTCAAACTATACTACCGATACTGATCTGTTAAATAACGGTTCATTTTGAAATAAACACTTTCTGCGTGAATACTGTAATGGTGCGTTTGTTCCAAACAAATTAAGGGATAACATAGTTCATTTGAACTACTGCATTGGATAGACGCTTGCATTCAAACCAGTTTCTTGTTAGCACTTTGATGACAAACATTAGTATTACAAAAAATGCAGTTTCCGTGCAATCGAAACTTGAAACATGAAAGCCTCTGGGATCAGCATTTTCTCATGCAATAATAATGTATACGCTGAGGGTTGTTATCTCTGCCACAATCAACGTTGTACATAACATCAGAAGTGTAGTGAAGAACCTGAAAAGGTCCTTTACAAAACGAAGTAATTTTGGAAGAACAACCTACTTTCTTTCAGGGAAAATAAACATAGACCTCCTCTCCTTTTTCATACTTGTCATTGGCAGTTTCATGTCACGGTACTTTTGTTTGCCTACAGACAACATATTCTGTATTTCGTCGTACCAGAGCATGAGCATCCTTGAGTGTCTCTTTAAGTTGACATATCTAGTCATTTGTATGAATAAGCATGACACTTTGAGGCGTTTCATACATTAAGTCCAGTGGTTTAGAGGTTTCACGGTCAAACATGAGCATATTGGGAGTAATGACCGTTGTCTCGTGCTTTAATGACATATATGTCATCATAATACATGTATATGGTAGATGATCATCCACGTATACGCTTATCATCGTCACTAAAGATTTGTTGAAATTTGCACCTTTCTTGGAAACGGTTTGACTCAAACTGCCTACCTCGGTCTGAGTTAATTATGCCTGGAACTCCAAATCTAACAATCATATTTTTAACAATTGTCTGGCAAAAGTCTTTGCTTCCATGTTTGGCATTGGGAATATCTCTGGCTATTTCGTAAAGTAACCAGCTAGTATATATTTGTTAGCGATTCTGACTACCTGCACGGAAGCTCGTTTTGTTTTCTGGGGCTGCTCACGCCAACAATACTTCTCACATCCTGTAACGAGGATCGAACATCATTTTGAAGTCCTGGCCAGTAGTATCGCTGCCGGACTTTACTTATTGTCGCTGTGACTACTAAATGACCCGAAGCTCTAATAGCATGACAATGTCGAAGACCACCCTTAAACGCCGTTGCATGGGCTCATACTTCTTTCTGATCTATCTCTATTACTTTCATTTCCCGTTCCTGTCGCCGCTTCTCTTCCTGTCTTTTCTTTTGGTTTTTCTCCTTTGGTCTTTTGTCGCTATATCGGTGAAATATTCTGGACGTGACGTTAAACCCTAATATAATAAATCTCTCTGTAAGAGGCAGAATGGCTTGAAAACGAGTAACACTTGTTTCTAATACCACCCATGTTCTGCATAAGCCTTCGTTGTCAACCTCATCAACTGACTCCACTGAGCTTTAGTGAAATAGCTACCGTTCGCAACGTTTATATATTGTAGCTAGGAACCTTTTTGATTCCTGGATATTTCTGCTGCAATATCGTTATATGCGCTCCGAGTTTTTTTCGAGGCTTCTGTGAAAAGGTTCACTAGACTCAGTTATCTTTCTCAAAGTACTGAACGTGCATGCTGGATGAGCATCATCGTGCAGGACCCCCTCCTGTATACCACACTGCATGCATGGACTTCGACTAATTATATCTGCATTTCTGTGAAGATACAAATGCCTGTGTTCTTCCTTGGAGTTATACAATAGTATGGCCTCCAACCACATTGCAAGTTGTCCTTCGGGGTGCATGGTAAGACAATTCTTAGTATTGTTGGGGTGTGGTTTTTGTTCATTATTTACCATCAGGATTTTTATTTGTCAATTACTTCTGTTCTGTTTATCCTACTTCTTGATGTTTTGAGCTTCATTAGCCAGGTCAGTGAGCCATGTTTTATGAGCAAGAGAAGTATCTTTCCGTAAAGATAGTGATGGAAGTTTTTGATGAAGTACATACGAACTAACAATTCTTTTCTGTCACAAAGTACTTCTTCTCACCATTGGTCAGGCGTTTGCTAGCATAAGCTAAAACACATTCTTTCCCATCGGTTTTCTGAGAAAATATGCTACCTTTAGTCGTATCACTAGCATTAGTTTCAAGAATAAACGGTTGTTGGTGGTGCTAAGATAGGTGACTCTGTCAATATTTTCTACAGTTCTTCAAACGCCTCATCACATTATTTGGTCCATTCAAACAAACTGGTCTTCTCTGTCGGTTGTCTGTGTAGAATTCTGAATGAATGTTCTGTGGTAGCTACAAAAGCCAACGAAAGATATCATTTCGTGAACGTTAGCAGGGATATATAGATCGTATCGGTAGAGAACTATATGTCCAAGAAACTCTACCTTATTCCTAGAAAGATTACCGTTGTGGGATTTCAACTTCAGCCCAGCAGCTCTTAACTTCTAAGACCACACGACTAAGGTTTTCGGAAGGCGAGGGTTTAAATCCCGACCGCTTCAAACCCCAAGACATTAAAGTTAGGAAATCGCCTTGCTCCCTGCTGAGAGCTCTTTCTTGATATGACAAGTACGTGTTTGCTCGTTCTTCGGATAATGTGTCCGAGTGAAGTGTCATGTCAATGTGTCTGTAGCGTGATGTTTCAGTGAGACAGCACTTTAAAAAAAAAGCTAACAGTGTTTACTGTCACATGCAGACACTGTCTCAATATGACCTAGACGTAAATTGAAGGGACATTAAAACCGACTGAACAAACTGAATAAGAGTAGTATATAAGACCAAATTCAAATTCAAAACTCCGTGAACATGTAAGATCGTTATTTTAAATGTGACATCTTTTACCCAGCGAAATTAAAGCATTTTGCAGTATATAGCAACTGTCTGGTTTACCTAACATTTCTTGTATGTCTTACAAAAATGCATTATGCATAACACACATTAAAATGCTATTTCTGACAACCTCACACTTAATATGAAGGCTTCTCAGTAATTAGTAATGTTTGACAAAGCATGTATGAAACGAAAAGCATGTGACTCGTGAACATGTAATATATGCTTCTTGTTTAACAAATAAATATATACAGAGTGTTGATCCTTTCCTCTTATAGATATTATAGTTATGTGTCAGGTGGCCTGTTCCTATTTGCAATTTGTATTTAGGGAACTAAGTTGGAAAAGGTCATTGTTTTGAATATCTGATTTCGAAAGACCTCACAGTGTGAACTACAAACACCAGAACTTACAGAATGTTTCAATTCCAAAAGATTTAAGACAAAGGTTTAAAAAGTGTGACAATATGGTTACAAGTTAGACCACATTCGTGCAGCCAACTGTGTGTTTTAAGACAATTTCATTCTGACACAATCGGTATCGCACCAACGGAATTCTAAACGTGCCGAAGAAGGGTATTATTTTTGCGACTGTCAGGAGAGCATGTCAACGGACTGTTCTAAAAACGGCTTATTGACCTCCATACGTAATTGGAATTTTAATATTAAGAAAGGAAGAATGATTTTATAGTCCCGGATCATTGGATTTCTGGAGGGAAATCCACATACAAATACAGTGTCAAATTAAGCTGCATAATTGGATCTGCAATATAAATCATTGATGTAAAAAGCTTATTGAAATCCTTTTACATATCCATGATCGATGTCATGTGCGGTGCACGACATTCTCTGGATCATCACAGTGTATTATCGGGAAAATTACACTTAAATCAATGTAGTCTAAATCAAATTAAAAAGCTAAGTAGAAAGACCCGAACTTCAGACTTCATAATTAGTATGAATATTGCTTTCCAGTATTTAGTACAAACAGTTATTTATAGCCCAATACATGATAGGTATTTGAAAGCCTTTCAAGTATATAGTCTAAAGCGCGCTTATATTTCTTTGCTAATGAACATTGTTATATACGACGTCGGTAGCACCGCGTCATATCTAAAAAAACGCAAAAATGATTCATTATTGAAAAAAAATCTAAGAAATTGACTTAATTTCACACAAGTCGACAAAATTATACTGGCACTGTCATGTTTCATTGGTTGGTTGGCTCAATATGCATCTAATCTATTTTCAAAGGTAAAAAGGATGATTGCTGATGTTATATTATCTGTAAGGTTGTTCCATAGGTCGAGTACGCTAGAAGTAAAAAAGTATTTCCTAAAAAAAACCTTTACACAGAGGTGGCGACCGTTGAGAGACCGTTGAGCGATAGAAAATTGCCAGATGTCTCAACGATCTTTCAATAAATGCCCAGCAATCGCCATGGTTTCTCAATGGTCTCTCAATAATATCTTCCAAAGTTTGTCGCAAAACAAGCGCTGCTAAGGCCGCTGCAACATATCTATAGATCGCCATGAAATGTGGCCAACGTTTTTATTTTTATCACACAACGAGCGCATAAGGATCTCCCAAGCATTCCTACAGAAACGACTTTTTCGGAACTTTGAGAGATCGTCGAGAGATCGGGCCAATTTTGGATCGCTCAATGGTCACCAAACGATCTCCGTGTGTGTAAAGGGGGCATTACATCCAGACGACGACGCTGTTTCCTTAACTTCCAAGAACGACATTTAGTATTAGATATCTTGTACTTCGAATGAGTCATCTGTTACTCTTTTGTCAAATAAACCAGTTAGGATCTATCATATCACAACGTAGACAACGATATCGAAGGGTGGGAAGCTTAATTGAATGTAATCTCTCTCGTGTGACAAGTTTTCAGTGAAAGATGAAATCTTGGGGTTCTTCTTTGGACGTTCTCAATACTAGTAATAGCTGCCTTCCTGAAAAGTGTTTACACACTATTTGCATACTCTAAATGCTGTCTTACAAGTGCTTTGAATAGCAAGTGAACAAACGAACGACGAATGTGGCCTACTATCTGGTTAGCGTTGTTGACTTGGTTTTGGATATGTTTGGCAAATGACAAATGCTCATCAATAGTTACACCAACATCTTTCTCAGACTCGACTGTCTCCAGGGATATACACCAACCTTAGTATGTATTCTTCTTGTAGTCTCTGAGTCTTCGGTAGAGGTTTTTTTTTCCAGTTATCGGCACAGCTTTGCACTAATCAAGATGAAAATTCAATTACCATGTTCGACTCCAGATAAATAGCCAATTTTAGTCATTTTGTATTGTATTTCTAACAGTCGGGTCTAGTATTGGACGGGCTTTTTTTATGTCATTTGCAACATGAACACCTCAGATTAAACATCATATGGTAAGTCATTGATAAATATTACAAAAAAAAGTACAGAGCACTGTGGAATCCCGCTTGTTACATTATTTCATTTTGATTTAAATCTATCGACTTGAACACACTATCGCCTTTTACTAAAAAGCAGCTCTGTATCCAGTTGTTGCAAGTATGCTCACTAAATCCATAATGCTTGACTTTAGGTTAAAGTCTCTAATGTGGAACCTTGTCAAAGGCATTCATAAAGTCCATATACACTGCATGTCAAATACCACCATCATCTAGTACGTTGGTCCATGTCTCCATGACTTTCAAGAGCTGCACAGACGTAGATTGACCTCCCATAAATCCAAATTGACGATTACTTAATAAATCAAACCTGTCCATTTGCTCAATTATTCTTTCGCGGATTAGTTTTTCCATAAGTTTGCATAAAGTGCTAGTGAAGCTAACCGGACAATAGTCTGATGTAGATTTCTTATCTCCCTTTTAAAGAAGGCTGCAATCCTCTATTCTGCAGGGACTATACATGAACCGGACACAAACGAACTTTAAAAAAATGCATACAGGTCTTAAGTATGAAAACTATTTGGTCCGGGTGATTTAGATGTATTAAAGATTAATAAAACTTCTTTACTTCTTCATCGGTAAAAAAAATTATGATTAGAGTTTTCAGAATAATTCACAGGGGTCAAGTTAGGCATATTATCATTGTTTTCAACCGTAAATACACTGCTAAAAAAAACTCTGCAAGTACTTCTACTTTCTCCACATCACTACTGGCTCTGATATTCCAAAATTTGATTTTCTTTTTGAATAAACATCCTTCCAGAAGTTCTTTTGTTAGTTTCCCTATAACT
Source organism: Pododesmus macrochisma (assembly GCA_032359645.1). NCBI lineage: Eukaryota > Metazoa > Mollusca > Bivalvia > Pectinida > Anomiidae > Pododesmus > Pododesmus macrochisma. The sequence goes on along the minus strand of JAUMGZ010203408.1, from coordinate 3,073 downwards.
TTCCGTTCTTTGTTTTCCATTTAGCGTTCCCATATTCTATGTTTCCGTCCAATACTCAATCGGATTAAAACCAGATCTACGCTGATCCCTAGTGACATCCATGGAGCAAGGTAGATCTGGTTTGAGTCAGATCGGTTCAATACTCTACAATGTTTCTTTAATTAATGTCATATTCCCCTTCGAATATTTCGATTTACTCTTTGGTACATGATTACTCACAGCTTGGTTAAACTTATCCATAAAACTGTTGAGCTTATAAGTTGTGTTTTTGCCTTCCAATTTACTTTCTCAATTAATACTAAGTTCCTGTCTTTAAAGCATCATAGTACGTTTTATAATAATTTGATCTCTCAAAAGCTTTCTCTGTATATTAAAAAGAACACATATATTCAAGCATCACAATCACCAGATTTGGTATGGATGGTTCCTGGTTAACGCTAATTCTAGTTGGTCTGTCTACCATTTGACTTCTGTCCATTGGTTTGATTAAATTTAGTTTAATATACACACTCTTTATCCTTGTCTTAATTTGTACTTTTAGTTGAAACAAGAATCATGAAGTGTATTCGCTACACACCCTGTCTCATTACATTGAGAAGAAACCTGTTCATTTGTCTGAATGTCTGTATGTATATGTATATATATATATATGCATTTTCCGTTCGCCGCTTGTCTATCAATCTGTCTGCATGTCTGTCCTTCAGTTCGTATATGCCCGCACATACACCCATAGTCTGCATGGCGTGTGTTTGCGTGCATAAGTGACATATTGCCAACTTATTGTATTTTATAGCATGTCTTATAAGTTATCCATGTATATACTGTTGATTATGAGTTTAATGATTAATTACATACATGTGTACACTATATAACATAGCTTGTAACAGACTGTTAAACGATTCATATTATTAATAGACCAGTATAAGGAAACTTGAAATGAAATCATTTCTTTTCTTATCGGTATGCCAAAGTTGGGTGTCTAATTCTCTTTGTGGTGAATTGGCTCGGAAAAATAACCTTTGACTTTGACCTTTAACATGTAAAATGATATTATTACATTTTTGTCTTACGATAATTCTATTAATTACATGTAAAAGTGAAGTGCTGTTCCAATACAGAGAGCAGATATCGAAACATTTTGGGTTTTTTTCACTTTTAAAACGTTTACTTTGATAAATGACATATTGGACTCTCTTTTGTATCTATGTTTTTTAACATTCCTTTGGCCTGGGCTACAGTCGTTATAATTTAAGCAAACTTGAATGCCAACTATAAATCTTGAAATTGAAATAAAAAAATATTGCATCGAAAAAACCATAGAAAGCCTATATCAAAATTTGATTCCTGTGTGCGACTCCATTTCATGACAACGGTATAAACAAGGGGGTCAATTGCAATGTTAACTTGGGCCCCAAGGTCCTAAAAAAATCAAAATTCATGAAAACACAATCGGTTTTCACATACGTATATTAGAATGTCTATATTTTAAAATATCTGAGCAGAAAACTTGGCAAATAAGTATAAATGGGGCTTGAAGAAGGCCGAAATTCATGAAAAAGGCATTTATGGCCAATTTTAGCAGTTTTACAGATACAAATTTTTTGATTTGATATTGATCTCCTTAAGGGGGATATGCTCAATATTCCCATGATGTACAGCGTTTGTGAAATGTTTAAACATATGTAAAACTTTTGCATATCCCTCATGGAGCTCAATGTTGTTCAGTCCGTTAAAACAGCTGAACGTAGCCAAAAAACCTCTCATTCCAGAGTTAAATATAACTCATACATTAAAAAATAAACATTCAACTATACATCTACGAAAACCAATTTTATTTTCATCCATTTTGATATTTTGCGTACGTTTTCATAGGTCTTGGGTTGGGCCCAACTTTACATTGCCCCCTCCCCCCTCCCCACCCCCCTCTTCATTGCTCCTTGCATTTAAATGATTTTCGAATATCCAAATAATGGAAGCTGAAACCCACTGGAATATATTTCAGTTCGCCACTTATTTTGTCTCCTGTGTAAAAGGCTTATAAAACCACACACACACACATCTAAACCCACTTAAATATTGAGCGTGAATCGATCTAAAAAATCAATTGATATTCGTTGATCCATTACATCATAGTAAAAAGGACAAAGGTCCCATATATACACTAACCGGTTTGCCTAATACGTACCGCTAATGAAAGAACTTAAGTTTAAATGATTCGTTGTACTTATAAATTATCCATGTTTATTCCCAAGAGCGATCTCCAACGACTTGTGGGACTTTTGCATGAAGATGTTATCAACTGCAAATGCAATGAAAACTTGATCAGATGGATCGTGATGGATCGTGATGGATCGATCGTTTTAAATTACATTCACATTATCCACATTGGCATGTCATACGCGGCAACGGATGCCTTGCTTTTATGTGAACTATAAGTTGGCCAATGATAAAACTATTTTTACTGCTATTGAATTTAGTCATCATTGTATCGACACTGTAGCTCAGTGATGGAGCGTTCACTTCGTGTTCCGGAAGGCGCGGGTCCACGTCCCTTTTAACTTATGTTTAGGTCATATCGAGATGGTGTCTTCTTGTTACGGTTCGCACTGATGGCAATTTTATAGTGCTGTTTCACTGTAATGTCACGACGCAGAAATATTGACATGATACTTCATTCGGTCAACAAGAGGTCAATTGGGCCTTCACGTCCATCTGGATTAAATAGGCCTACATGTAAATGTTTGGCATTTGAAAACTTTTGACCCTAAGGGTTATGCCTTGAACAAAGTTGGTTCTCCATGTCCTAAAGCTACCAAAGCATTAAGCACTAGGCCTTCTAGCTTATAAGATTTTTGAAATGTTATCAAAGTTTCCCCATTTGGGTCCCCGAATGACCATCCCTGATTTCACTGTTGACATCCAAGCTTTTGAGGCAGGGTTATACACTACCCAGATTTCGGTCTGCTTTCAGAAAGTTTTATGGCCGCCATCATGATACAGTGTGGGGGGGAGGGATTTGACAAGTCTGTTTCTGATATAATTAGACATTATCCCTACGCCATAGATTTAATTT
>JAUMGZ010203397.1:0-12401 GCA_032359645.1 Pododesmus macrochisma | reverse complement strand
CTGTAGTGCATTGTTTTATGTCAGTCTTATGACATCTTCATACCAATTTTCATTTAAGTCAGTCAATATTTAGGGAAGTCATTGCACAGGAATGATTGAATTAAATTTATTAACTTCAATATTTTGCTAAATATGCGAACATTGAATTGGCTATTTAACATATTCTGTGTCTAGTATGCATGTGGACACAAATATCTGTGAAATTGGATTTAATTTTAGGGCAGATAGAACATGCAAACCAAAGCATGACAGATGGGCTTATCCACATGAATAACTAAACATACCAAAACTCTATCCGACACCATTTCATAGGGTCAATATGTTAAAGTGATCAGCCATAGAGTTGTACATATTCAATATTATATATTTAGATATATTCATTTTACCTTGGATTTCCTATTCCAAATTTAGCCAAAACAAACTTGTATATGTGTTCATCTGCTTCTATATTAATGATAACCTGTGTTGAAAATAAGACAACGGGTAATTCATTAGCTAACACGCCAATTTGGTCTGTGATACAAAACTTTGCTAGATAAGCAGACAGACATGTATAACCACAAAAAATATAGAAATAATCACAGTATTATACCTCATAACGTTAATCTTCTTGAATCATATTTTTAATAAATCATGAACTATGGATATATTCAAATTCTGAAAAAGGGATTAATATTTAAACTTTGATTATTTCTTAAATAACATGGTCACCATGGATATAATATAGAGATTGTAATGTTACAAACCTTTAATGCCATGTTAATGATTAACATTAAAATGAGTACACCTGCACTGTAGGAGATCACTTTAAATATTCTAGCTGGAATGCTGCACAACTTCATATCATCTCCCTTCAAATAATGAAACAGAACGATTCTTTAGAAACATAAAAATTATATGTGCATTAAATACAGTTGTTGATACATTTGTTCATATCATAAATATGTAAAAGGCAAGCCTTTAAAACTTTCCATTGTACTTCTGTAACAAGCATTTTGCTACAAAGTAGCCAAATATCCCCCGCCATTTACAAATAAGAATTTTAGAGCGTTAACAAGTGAAATTTTGTTAATTTCAGTCATATAAAGGGCAATAACTCCCATAAAAATAAACGAATCTGACCGACATTCAAACTTGTTCTAGCTGTTATAGATATACAGCTTGTGTATAAATATAAATGAAATCTGTTGGCAAAAAAAATCTTTTAGAGCGCTTACAAGTAAAATTTTGTAATTTTCAGTCACATAAAGGGCAATAACTCCAATAAAAATAAACAAATCTGACCAAAATTCGAAATTGTCCTAGCTGGTATAGATATATAGCTTGTGTATTAATATGGATGGAATCCTTTAAGAAATAAAAAATGTAGAGCGCTTACAAGTAAAATTTTGTAATTTTAAGTCATGTAAAGGGAAGTAACTCCCATGAAATGTAACAAATCTGACCGAAATTCAGACTTGTCCTAGCTGTCATGGATATACAGCTTGTGTATAAATATAAATGGAATCAGTTGGCAAATAAAATTTTTAGAGCGCTTACAAGTAAAATTTTGTAATTTTCAGTCACATAAAGGGCAATAACTTCCATAAAAATAAACAAATCTGACCAAAATTCGCACTTGTCTTAGCTGTTATGGATATATAGCTTGTGTATTAATTTAATATGGATGGAATCCGTTAAAAAATAATATTTTTTAGAGCGCTTACAAGTCAGACGGACGCCCGGTACTACTCTATCCCCAGTCTCGCCGCGGCGGGGGATAATTTAATTGCACTTAGCCATCCTCTTTCAACGATTTGTTCAAACTGCCACAAAACTGCACAAAAGTGTACCAGTGTAGAGGTCAAGGCCAATGTTACTAAATATACAAGTATATACTTGAGATTGTTTCGACACAATGCCGATAGATATTTTGGTTAGATTCTTCGCAAACCTACCGTTACTGTATAAACTTGTTCTTGTAGGTTTAAACATAATATGTTTTCTAATGCTAAAACTGTGTTCACAGTTGTCAACCTCTAATTGTAACCAACTACACTATTCTGTGCCAGTTAAATGTAGACTTACCTTAATGTACATGAGTAGTAATGCTGCTGGTATAAAACTCATCACCAAGGATCCTAATATCATCTTATTTATAAACTGTAGTACACATACACCCAGTAAAGACAACGCCTGTATGTAGTAAACTGTTCGTATCTGTAAATAAGGAATGGAGTAAAGTATAAAGTTTAACAGTAACAAAATGAAATTTGAAGTTTCTTGTCAGTGGTCACAGTGACCTACAATTGTTATCAATATGTATTACTACATATACTCAAATGCTTAATGTAATTGAAGTTTCTTGTCAGTGGTCACAGTGACCTACAATAAATTAACCTTATTTGATCTCCTTTAACTTTATACTGTATTTTTCCTACCTCAGAAGAAAAAGTAAGCCTTAATCAAAATAAGATCAATGACATTTGATGAAGAGATTAATTAATGCATGTTTACCTTCTTTGGTGGTACCAGGTCTAAAATCCATACACCAAATAATGAAAATGACTGGAGAAGGAGAATAAACTGGTTAAACTGCCAACATAGGGCAAACAGGAAAGTACTGAGTAGAATTAAACCTTTGGAAACTTTCTACAAAATAACAACATTATAATTATATTTAATATGACTTAATTCAAAACATTTCAGATAAAGACAGAATATATATATATATCAATTGTCTTAATATTATTGCACAGTATAATGTAGTAATGGTTTATAAATACATTACTTTTAAATACTATTATGACCTCTCCATAAATCATATCTTTTAAACCCTAAAGTTTATCATTTTCAAGATCAAATGAAGCTGTATTCCATTTATTTTAGAATTGTTAAGTAGTTGATTTTCCAGATTGTTGTTGTTGGTTGAATTATCAGTTTTTGCAGATTTTATCAAACTGCAGAAGTGCAAATAAGAAAATTCTCAGAATGTATGTCCCTCACTGAGGTTGTGTCATTTGTATATGAAAAAATTGAAGAAAAGAAAAGTCACAAGCAAAGGCCAGTGACAAGAATGTTCTTAAAAAAAAAAAAAAAATTTCAGTTATAAATCTTTAAACAACATTTGAACAAAACCATAAAAGGCAGTGAGATATTTTGTGAGATGATCAGCCAATAAGATTAAAGCAAAATAATTAAATAAGGAAGAAATGTTCCGACCAGGTAATCAAAATACCTTGGCTAGCAAGATGTGGATGGACATGTATTGCCTTGGTTTGAGGGAGATATAAGATCTCTTAAAATCTTGTCAATGTGAAATAGTTTGTTATACTGAATTCAAATAGCAAATGCTGAAGCTATATAATATTCATCTCTATCCCAATCAGTGTGAGGAAGTATAATGTTTTGTGTTTAAATCATGTCACTAGTGGAATCCATTTATCTACAATAATAAATATATGAGTTATGATATAATCAGTACTTACCTCTTTAGTTAGATTGTTATTGGGTCTAAAGTAGTAAGATGTAGCAGCTATCTGAACCCACAGAAATGGTAGAGAAAAGCTTTCTCTGAGGGGTATTATGTATTCTACTCTTGTTGTATCCAGTCTGTAATAACAAACATGTAGGTAAAAGTCAATCTTCCAATGGTTCTGCTAAAACGTGGAATATCAATGGAAACAATGATCATTTGAAAATAAAAAAAATCATGAAGAATTTATATTCAAATGATCCAACATAAAAGTCATCAGGGAAAATACAAAAAGGTGTGCTCAAACTAGTAAAGGGTGCAAAATTTATTGTAATGAAAATAAGAGGCCCATTGAGTCTTAATGTGCATCTTATCACAACAGCATTATAATTTCTGGTAGTGTTACTTGATTACTTCATTAGGAGATTTTTTTTTTGTAGTTTTGTCAAATTTTCCCATTTTTGATCTCCTAGTGGTAATCCCTAGGAATGAGGTCCACCACTTACACAAATCTGTATTACCTTCTCCAAAAGATGTCTCCTGCCAAGTTTGGTTGTAACTGGTCCTGTATTTGTGAACTTGATATTCTAACATTTTGTAATAAGGTTAAACGTAATATGACCCAAAAGGATTAACCTATTTTTGACTAAAGTTTCACAACTCGAAAAAAAAATCTGGTTCTCAATAGACCTAAGTAACTACATATGTACATAAAGTATTAAACTTTAGAACTTCTAGTTCCAAGCCCCATCATTTGAACAAATCTGAATCCCCTTCCCTCAAGTAAGCTTCGAACCAAGTTAACCTGAAATTGGTCCAATGGTTTAGAGAATCTAGCATTCTAGGGATGCTGAAATTCAGTGGTTTTACAGAAGGCAAAAATGTTTGAAGTTAACACTGGATAGACGATAAACAGCCTTGCTTTGTCCAAATGGGCTAAAAATTAAACATAGGATCTGAAAAAATCCTGAGAAAAACTGCATGAGCATACAAACCTATTAAATATATAGAAACAAGAAGTGAGTATCCCAGCCAGCCATGATCCACTCAGCATGTAGGCTGTCGCAAATAATGCCCATATCAACATCGCGTGCAGTGCAAATACACTATTTATGTAGAAAAATATTGGCTGCAAGTATCCCTACAACACAAAATACACAATGTAGCTTTAACTGCATGATAGATTATTGAAATGACACAATGTAGCTTTAACTGCAAGATAGATTATTGAAATGACACATTGTAGCTTTAACTGCATAATAGATTATTGAAATGACACAATGTTGCTTTAACTGCATGATGGATTATTGAAATGACACAATGTAGCTTTAACTGCATGATAGATTATTGAAATGACACAATGTAGCTTTAACTGCATGATAGATTATTGAAATGACACATTGTAGCTTTAACTGCAAGATAGATTATTGAAATGACACATTGTAGCTTTAACTGCATGATAGATTATTGAAATGACATTTAAACCAATTCATTGTGATGAATAGAATCAAGATAAAAGACTCTAAAAAACTTGCTTAACAAAGAGCATAACTAGTAAAATTGTTTGTAAAACATATACCACACTACAAAGGAGAATGTATTTAAGAATTTTAACCTTTGAAAGATACACAGAAAAGTGGAACACTAAATGTCCCTGACTTCTTTGTAGCAGGGGTATAAACATGACAATACATTATAAGCCATGTCTTTCTGGTGACTGCTTGTATCAGACCGACTTTAATAGTTCTAGAGGAATACCACAATATAGACACTTTAACACAATATTGCACATATTATCTGATGCCAAGTCAACTAAACCTTGTGCTATCAATGCAATGAAATAGACAAAGAACATCAAAAGTCTAAAAGCCTGCACATTTGTCAGTCTCTGTTTGGCCCAGGTAGCAGCAGATTGAGGCTGTACCTATATGTGAATTAAAGCTGTACAATGTCTTACTTTGATTGGCAGAATCCTGTAGAGTATACTGAGAATGACTTCCTGGTAAATATTCATCCTCTCTAAGACGTTAATCGTGTCAGGATGCTCTGTCTGATTGTCATGTGTCAGATCATATATACCTACATAAAATGTATATACATGTAATATTAGTTATATATCAGTGAAAATGATAAACTTCAATATTCTAAGGAGATCAATTTTACTTCAACGTCATTACATGTATAACATTTGTACATGTATAATTATCAACCAAAGATCAGCTTTAATAGTATGCATATGGTACATGTACCTTACTCAAAATTACAGTAACTGTATTTTCAATGCCGAGTTAAACCTAACACTACAATATTTTTAATGAAATAAAAGAAGAAGTTAGAAAAGCTTTCATTGTAAGTTCAAACCTAAATGTTATATTACAACATCATCCCCATAATGTCAATAAGTTTGAGCTTTGAATATTAAAAAGAACAGTAAACTAATACTTTCTCAACATTAAGAAAACAACACTACTGTATGCTATGGTGCTTCAGTGTTGACATAAACCCCTTTGTTATGTAATATTAGCACAAAGTCTTTGATTGAAAATTGTCACCAACAAAGGTTTCTGTTTAGGATGAATTTATACCAATTAAAAACAAATAAATCCATAAATATCTCCTGTGCATAATTCTTTTGAAAATTCTCAAACTGTTTACATTGATTTTATTGGCAATGAGATTATTGAGATTACAGCTATTGTAGGATGTGATAGATCAGAACGATAGTTATATATCACCCATTACAGTACAACTCAGATGATGTATGTACTGCCAGGAGAACTCGTTCAACATTTACAGGATGTGAACGGTGGAATAAAAACCTATAAATCAAACAACGCTGGTGTAATTAACAGTAAATCACAGATATTCTACACTATAAAAGCTTCCCAATATGTTAGTGTATGAATGCTTCTGTTGTGACAAAAGCCTTATTTAAATACCAGTAATTTGCCACAACATAAATTTGGTGTGAAATTCTGAAAACTTGAGTTCATATTACATCACTAATTGCTATTTCACACTTTTTGAAAAATATTTACATGTTTTGAATGTTTAAATGCTTTTAAAGTTTAACAAGTATAAGATATCTTGGACAAGATGCTGTCCCATGTGACATGTCTATATAGTATCTATTTCTATTTATTCATCACTGATATCGATTCTACTGTAATATGTTGCAGGTTGTGAACAAGTTTTCATGAATTCTAAGTTTGATATTTCATTTAAAAATCAATTCTGTGTTTAGTAACATAAATAAAGCTATTAAAGATGCAAGGAAAATTCATGATTAAAAACAAAACTTTCAATATGGGCATAAATGTAATGGCAGACATCTTGAATATCTGACATATACCAATTTTATTAAGGAATAACTATAAATCCATAAAATCAGGATATGAATATTCTGTGACAACATCAATATCAATTAAGAAGGAGAAGCAATAATGAATAAGGTATACAAATTATACTGGAGGTTGATTGTGATCTGAATAGCTCACCTAAGTGGGCAAAGGTCTGCAGATAAATAACAAGAGGCCCAACGGGTCCTAACATCCATCTGGATTAAATAGGTAATTTTTGGCATTTGAATACTTTTGACCCTAGGGTCATGCCTTGAACAAAGTTGGTTCTCAATGCCCTAAAGTTAGTACAAACCAAAGCATTAAGCACTATAGGCCTTTAAGTTCATAATAAGATTTTTTGAAATTTTGTAAAATTTTCCCCAATTTGGTCCCCAATTCATCCTCCCTGGGTACTGAGCCCCATCATTTGAACAAATCTGGACCCCCTTCCCCTAAGGATGACATCTACTATTAAAGTTTCAATGGAATTGGTTCAGCAGTGTTGGACAAGAAAATGAAATTGTGAAAAGTTAACATATTTGCTATACTGCAGTATATATAGTAGTGAACTTTGACCCTGAAATGCATAACCTTCTTTTTTTCCCCAGGTTCCAACCTTGAACAAATTTCTATGCCTTAAAGTTACAGTACTACATATCACAGCATTAAGCTCTAGGCCATTTAGTTTCTAAGAAGATTTTTTTTGAAATTTTGTCAAATTTCCGCCCCTTTTAACCCCTATATAGATGGCGCCCACTGGGGGCCGAGCCCCTTCATCTGAACAAATCTGAATCCCCTTCCCGTAGGGATACTTCCTACCAAGTTTGGATGAAATTGGTCCATCAGTTAAGGAGAAGAAAGTGAAAAATGGAAAAGTTTACGATGGACAGGATTTGTATGTGAAAAGTCTACCTTGGACCTTCGGTCCAGATGAACTAAAACCTACATGAGTATAATCAGGGATGATTATAAAAAGTTGGGAAAAGTTTGAATTGAGGTTTTTTATTAAAGCTCCTGATCTATGTAACAAACTTCACACATGTTAAGTACTTTTATAAAATTCCTTTTTAAAAGAGAGCAAACTTTTTTTATTATGCTATTTAGTAGCTATAAATGAACAATCTAAATAAGGACTTAGAAATGAAACAGATCTGATGTTTTGTACTTTTTCTAAGCATTTAACATCTTGAATTATAATAATTTTCTTTTGAAACATGTATTGCTTCAATAAATATAAAGTAATCATAAATCAAGAACTAACCAAATGTAAATTGAAAGTAAATCATTATGAACTACAGAGTCACTTTGAGGTAATAAAGATAAAGAGAATACATAGAATTTAGAGAATAATTCATCAATGGTAATAATATAAATGCCATTATATCATGTATAGACCATAAGTGGTTGACATTAAATCTACCAGTACATTGGCCTTCTCACCTTGTGGGATGGACGGAGCATTTACCATCTGTTTGTAGTAAGAATAGTACAGACCAGACTCAGTCCTAAAGGAAATTTCTCTTTCTATTTCCTACAATAAACAAAAAACATAACTGTAGTTATTTCTTTACAGCAAATTATGTGAAGATGTGTATATATTTAACAAGAGGCCCAATGGGCCTTAACGGTCTCCTGAGTTATCATAGTCAAACATTTTTATGAGTTTTAGTCTTCGGCTCAGGTGACATAATAAAATAATAACTAATGTCCATAGTTTTATATACCGGTAACTTATTTGTTTACAATATAGAAGAGAGTCATCATCAATGGATCATACCAGCAACATTCAATCAGAAAGTCGAGATAATGTATAAGAAAACGTAGTTCTATTTTTAGGAAGGGTTATAGATCTGAAAGTGTGTCACTCAAAACAATTTCTGACAAAAATCAATCCATGCAAATATTAAATACACAGATGTATACAATAAGATTGGCAAATAGGGTAATTACATCTTGAAATCTGACAAACAAATTAAAAATCAAATTTGTTAAAAAATATTGTATTACTAGACACATTAGGTTAAAAGTACTTTTAATGTTGCTCCTTACATGTAAAGCTCTCTTTAGCGAGTTTGAATTCATGTTCAACAATCAAAGTTGTGACAAATGGCTTGCATTATATTATACAATTTCCACATGCTTCTTGTTTCATTGTTTGTGCAAGCTGATTATTCCCGAGCCTAATCATATACAACCATCATCAATGTCACCAAATTGATTTTAAGTTTAGTACTAGGTTCAGGCATTAACTGTTGTTAATTAGTACATTTCATCACACGTAATACAATAGCCCTCTGTAGACGTCTGCCATCACATAGAATTAGGACCACATTAAGAAGCCATACATGACACAAATTTATCATGGACCACATAAATGTCAACTTGTTTACTCACGAATTAATTAATAACTCTGTGCATCTTTTATTAAGGTTCAACACAAACATTGGAGTGATAACTTGGGTAGTGATGATCGTATTTTATTCAGTATGAAAAAACCAAGCAAGTTTAGTATTTCATAGCAACCAAAACCAATTAATAGACCATCATCACTCATTAACCTACTTATTGTGACACATTGCCTATTTATGAAGTAACTACCACACAAATCTAGACGCTATGGGCAAGGTTTTCTTTTAATGTTTGAAGTAGGTCACTGTGACCTTGTTAAGGTAACTGATATTGTGCATTCTCGTGTACAACCACTTCAAGTTTGGTGATCCATAATTAAAATAAATGATGACTTAAGTTCCAGACTTGATTTTTCTTGTTTAAAGGTAGAAAAATATAATTTTACATCAGTTAAAGTGGACACATGTATATCCTTTTGTATGTGTGTTTTAAATTGGCCAATAAAAAGGTTTGATACATGAGTGACCTGCCCTTTATGTTAAGCCATCAAAATCGTCTTTTCTTTCTATGCTTTTACTGAAATTGCAAATATGGAGCTGTCACTAAAGAGTAGAAAACACAGTCACAGTATTGTCAGCCCATTTATACAAGAATTAATCAAAAGCATATTAGATATAAATAATCAAATCAAAATCCATGCATTAGGCTGGATTCCATCAACTCATGTTTAATTTGTGCTTGGTATAAAACATGTAGCTGCATGTGAAAAACACCTTAAGCATTACAAACTTCTCATCAACAAAGTCACAACCACATGTCATAATTTATCAAAATTGTCAATAGATAATTAATTTTGGAATTCCATTTCAAGATTTCCCAATGGAATATGCAGGCATTGCGATAAATCACAGCATACAATATGTCAATAAATAATTGCAACAAACTAAATAACAGCATAAAGAATGCTTTCATTTCTAATTTATTTTGTTGGATGATAATTGGCAATACAATGACGTCCTAAACATCTCAGGACTTAATAGCTGTTGAATTTTACATGATACATATTTAACACATATTTAAATTGGTCATTAGATATTTATGCTGAAAATCAATACAAGACTTAACAATTCATCATTTCAATAAGTATGCGTCTCACTACATAATAAGAAAGCTATTCCTAAAATAATTGTACCATATTTTAAAACAATACCTTAATGGTCGTAAATCACTGATAGATCAACTTGAACATAATTGTATAAGAGGTTGGTATTCTAAAGACCATTGTTTAATGTCAGGGTCAGTAAATTCAACAATGCTTATTTTGGAATATTTTATCAATTGTTAGATTGATTTTGATTATATTAACGACACATATCAACTTGGTAAATTAGAGTTCACTGTTTAAGATCAGAGTTCAAAAGGTCAAGATATATAACCACATCTTTTGCAATACTGTACTTATCAACAGCTAGATTGATTTTAATTTTATTGTCTTGGTTCAACATCAAATGTTCGTTTAAATTAGGAGACTTAAATTACTTGTGATACATCCAACTAATATATTTTTGATTCTATACATATCGCCCCAAAGTTACAATGGCGTTAAAATTGATATTTCCCTCATCTTGGCTGTGCATGCTGGAAATCGTGATTACCTCTGTGCAGTATAAATATCTTTATATGGCTTCTCTGTCTTTAGTAGCTGACAAATACGACTATAATCAGCTCCCTACTTGACTTATTCTCCACAGTCTTTATACAGCTAAATGATAAATAATCCTACACACACTCCCAACATAGCATTCACAATGGTATAAAATTACCTTTTTTGATTACATTAGTGGTCACAGGGGAAATCACACAGACATCACAGTTTTGTGAAAGGAAGGTCAGATGAGCACATGATCAACTCGACAAAATGATATGCTATTTCTGCGAATCAATAAAACTTAATGCATTTTCAGGCAAGTATCAAGAGTGGTTCTGTCTTATAACAAAGTACCAATGTATGCCACAATGCAACACTTGGTGAAGTAAAGGTCAATGGTGTTCATTGTTCAGTGATCACGGTCATTACACCTTCATCAAACTTATTCTACTCTCTTACATTTCATGGAACTGACAACAGATGAACAAGTTCAGACAACAAATTATCCTTAAGAACATTGCAATTTTAAAACTATCATTAGTGTGTCTAGCCTCAGGCAACACCTTTCTTCACCTTTCAACATTTTTTTTCTTTCCACTTCAACAGCTGACAGTATTAGGTGATGTTGCCTCTGACTTCCTTTTGGAACCAAGCACAAAATTAACAATCTGAAAGATTTGAACTTGCAGAAAAAATGAACACTCCAAACAGACTTGTGTACTTTATAAATGTCAAGTAGAATCAGGGGAGATGATGCAAGCCAAAACATATTATGTATAAAACATATATACAACCACATTCCTTAGTGGTCCTTCTATATATACATAACAAGAGTCTGCAAGCTGTGTCCTTCTACATACAAAACAGGATAGTCTGCCATCTTTGTCCTTCTATAAACAAAACAGGATAGTCTGCAATATTTGTCCTTCCACATACAAAACAAGATAGTCTGCATTCTTTGTCCTTCTACATACAAACAAGATAGTCTGCCAACTTTGTCCTTCAATATATACAAAACAAGATAGTCTGCAATCTTTGCCATTCTACATACAAACAAGATAGTCTGCCATCTTTGTCCTTCTGCAAACAAAATAAGATACATTGTAGTCTGCAATCGTTGTCATTCTGCAAACAAAATAAGATAGTCTGCAATCTTTGTCCTTCTACATACAAACAAGATGGTCTGCCATCTTTGTCCTTCTATAATAACAAAAAACAAGATAGTCTATAATCTTTGTCCTTTTATATATACAAAACAAGATAGCCTGTAATCTTTGTCCTTCTATATATACAAAACAAGATAGTCTGCTATCTTTGTCCTTCTACGTACAAAACAAGATTGTATGTAGATAGTCTGCAATCTTTGTCCTTCTACGTACATAACAAGATAGTCTGCAATCTTTGTCATTCTACATACAAACAAGATAGTCTGTATGATCTATGTGCCTATAAAAAATATTTGTAATTACATAATGTATTGATCACCCCAAGATTAAACTACCGGTATATCACATATGTGCCAAATGTCAAAGTAACATGTATCAGTGTCTGCAAAATCTTTGTCCTCATAAAGTTTAGAATATTATCATAAAATTTGGAAACAAAAAGG
>JAUMGZ010203386.1:0-12401 GCA_032359645.1 Pododesmus macrochisma | reverse complement strand
TGTAAATTTTCTCCAAAACGGTAGACTTTTTGTATATTTATATGTATTAGAGAGTTGTAGAAAATAATGTGAGGAATGTTTTGACAAAGATTCAAGGTCATAGGGTTCAAAAGTCAAGGTCACAGAAACTTCAGAATCCTTAAATGCCATTTTTTCAAAAACAGTAGACCTTTTGTATACTCTATGTTGTATGTTCTATGAACACTTTTTTTAAAATATTTTTTTCAAATAATTTTTTCACTATACATTTAAAGTAACAAATCAATCACTCTCAATTTACGTTTGACAGTGACTGCATCTTGGGTACAGAGGGTTTTGTCAGTTAAGCAGCGCGTAATCTTACTAAGATATACGTCGTGTAATTGATTATAACATTCTCAAGAGAGATAACTGAGCTATCGACATAGAATTCACGACTTGAATTATACGAGTTTGGACATAATGACACGATCCACAAACATATCAACACCACTTGCACACAAGGAAAACTACTCGTGTTATTTTAATCATTGAAGATGACTTTCACTTGAACTGACTAGCAATGGTCAATGACATGTTCGCGTTAGTTCCTTTGACAGGTTTTGCTCATTTATCGCGTGCAAACTTATCTAATGTAAATTTAACAGAGTGCGACAGTTTCCTGCTTTAATACGTTTACATGTACTTGATGTTCCAGTGAAAAGAAATGTGTTACAGTAATATAAGTTCAATGTGCCCCCAGCCCCATCTTAACATTTCCGAGTTTCTTCCGTAGCAACATATTACAAAGAATACCTCTAAGAATCGTGCATTGTTGTGACCAAGTGCGTAATTAACGCTCGTCTATTGAAAGCAAAGTTTATTTTCAGGAAAAAAACCTACGTAAACTCTGTCGTTCAATTTCCGACGGGATACCATATTCATGACTTGCTCCTACGCAATGATCGAGACTTTATAATATATGAGATATGGCCATATTACGTTTTGATAATCTGGTGTATAGTCTAAATACGTTATTGGTACATGACGAAAAGCACTTAACCCTAATAAGCTTATTCTCATAAGACAAATGATAAAACGCCGTGACTTTAAGGTTTGTACTCCAAGGTAAAATTCACATCACAATGACGTCATAACAGGATGTTTTCTGTAACTATAAAGTGCCTGTATGTTCCATGTATGTATCTATAAATGTTAATGTTATTAATTTTATGTGACAACATTGTGTTTAAGAAAATGTAGTTCGAAAAAGGGCATCTAAGTAATTAGTATAATTAGGCCGTGACATTTGTACTCTACGGAAGTCTTTTTAGAACAATCTCGACCGTTTGCCTTTTTATTGCGTGCGTACGTAAGTACGCCTTTTAAGTGCGTACGAAATAAAGGTCGTGCGTCTGAGTTTCAAAATTGTACGTACGTAATAAAAAGTCGAACATTAGAATTATTAAAGATACATGGCACCCCAAGGATGCTGAAACATTTATAACCTTTTTGTTTCAAATATAAACGTAGTGTAGCGAAACTTTGCTTGCGAAGATTGGGGTCCCGGGAAGTGGGGCAACTCGATGAAACGTATGGGCCAATATCCAAGTAATCATTTGTTGAAATTACACCAAATTGGTCCATTGGTTTTTGACCAGTATCAAATACTATGAACAGCTAACGACGGACGACGTCGAACAAATTGGTATCGCAAGAGGTCAAGTACATTGGAACTATCCGTGTGGACTAAAAAGTTTCAATACAGGACAGATATACTGCATGTTAAAAAAAGACGTCGGTAGCTTTTCATTATATCTATACTTCCATTTATTGTAATTCGTTTTATCACAACAATTTGCTATGTAAACCGAGCATGAAATATTTAACAACAATTACAACATTTTGACAAGGTCTAGTTTTTCCCAGTAGTATGTTTATTTTTCAAAAAGACATCATGTCCACTGTCCAAATGTTTGTTTTCCTTATTGGTTAGAACAAACTTTTTTCGGGGTAAATATAACGATACCCCTGTCATCCTAACGTTCTACCAAGAGTTATTTCCAAGTTGAACCCTCTTTGTGAATTAATCTAATGTTTACATTCTTTTTGGAAGAAAGAGTCAATTATATATCGAAAAGGTGTATTGTTTGTCAATAGCGTTTGTTCTGTTGATCCTTTTTCTTCTTGTTTTGTTAAATAATATTTTATAGATATGGAATGCAAATTCCATGGGTTTCTTTTAAAGAAATTTATTTTATAAAACCATATTTTGTGTCATTAGAATATGTAAACGCTTTGTTTTTGAATATTGCTGTTAAAATTGTATGTATATTTAACAAGAAACCTTGGTATCATGTATGTATTAAACACGTGTAACACCATGTTCACTTACTGGCCATGAAGGTAATATAAACATGACAGGATTGGACAATCTCCCGGCTCTGCTACCGAAGTTGACCGTGTTCTGGTTTGTTATCTCCCCTGTTTGTCTTTGACCATACGAACATCGAGATATGGAATCGCTCCTTTAGAGTAAATAACAAACATCATGTAATCAACAAGAGATATATTTATCTGTTTAGCAAACACATACATATGTATTGAAATGTCGATTGAAGTCAATGTTCAAATAGACTATTCTTCACGTTTGCGGTTGATTTCCCACACTGTGTTTTTCAATTCATCCTTAACATCTATTTTCTAATTTAAACATAAATACTGCCAAGACATTTTTTATTTTTTATATTACCTGAAGAGAGTGATAATTACATTTAATTTTTAAATTTGTTTTTAATTCTATTTGTAAGCTATGTTGGGGCAAGGCTTGAAGAACGCTATGACAAAAATTACTATGCTCTACAAATTACAGTAATTCCAAAAAAATATACATTTTTTGATTCTGTTGATGGTCAACAAAATGTGTCTGTTCTTTGTCTTGTGATCGAAGCCATTGAGTTGGAAAAAGTAATATTCATGTTACATGTAAATATCTATTATTTTCTTTCGTGAATTCAGTCTATTTTTAAGCTGATCAGTACAAACAACAGTATACTATATAATTAAGCGTGGTATGCGGAAAGTGTTGTAATATAATTAACTACATGTATTAAGTTACATCAAATAACATGCACAATGATCAAAGAGTTCAAAGGTTCAGTAAGGAAATAAGTACAGCATTTATGTTATGAACTGCACCTGTCACACTCTACTGCGATCAGTCCAATGCTTGCACTGCGCTGAAAGGTATCAAAATATGAATATTTACAATTACAATGTAATGTCTCTATATAAACCATAGAGTTTTGTTGACGTTTATTTTAGCATAACTCTGGCGTATTAATATTAAAAACGAGTCGTATTACTTGTCATTCCTCCGCGGACACGCTCACGTTTCTTTTTAACTTTTACCTATTTCTTTTTAATTGCAAAGTTGATAATCAACATGATTAAGTTTTTATGATTCATTTTACATATACATCAAAACATTATCTTTTTTGTTATTTTTCCAAGTACTCTTTTGTTTTTATGGAAACATGTCTACACTAGTTATTTCCGGTGGTTGTTCCGATAGAGACACTTACGACTGCGAATTTCAATATCAATTTCAATTACTGGAAAATAAATTTGTTGTGCAAAAAACATAAATGAAAATATAAGCATTAAACTGTTAATTGTTGACGCTTATGGTGCTATTTAACTCTGAACAGGCGTGCATACAAATGCGCATTATTCGATTTGTCTAGCGCATTACGGTAATTTGTCTGCAAGCCTGTTCAGAGTTAAAGCACCATAAACGTCAACAATTAACAGTTTCATGCTTATATAACACACAGGACGAGCGCGGAAAACTGTCCAAAATTGTCAAATTTATAAAACAAGGTATCTCTTTTAGTACGACTCATTGCGTTCCTACCTCACGCTCCCGCTGTAAAACATTCTTATTGCGTCCAAGTCGCAGTCATTACGTTGCTAGTACGTGCGAGGCTTCTGTGTGCTCCAGTCATCGGTCTGGGTTCGGCGCTTGGCGAGTGAACATCGCATTGAACAACATATATATATATAGTCACCATGGTTAAAGGCAAAGACAAGGTTCTAGCACCCAAGGGCAGAGGGAAGGGGATAGGAAGGCAGACTGACCTAAGATGCTCATTCTAGGATAGGAGTAAAATGATGCAGCTCTATTTCAGTAAAGGGTGTCCTCGTGTGATGTGTTTTGAATGTCAGTACGTTACATAGTGGTTAAACAGGTTTATCAAGGGACTCTAATGTGGTCATTTCAATCCTTGGTAGATATATGATAGTTTGTTTGTTTGTATTAAGGACTTATTGTCCGATCAACAGCTAAAGTCATTTACGGACGTGCCAGTTTAACTGGTGGAGGAAACCGGAGTACCCGGAGTAAACCACCGACCTACGGCAAGTCACTGGCAACTTTCTCACAGACGGGAATCAACCTAGGAGGTGAAAGGCTCTTGTGATTACAAGTCGGCGACTTTAACCACTAGGCCACCGCGGCCCAAAATATATAATAGAGTATGTTTTCGTTGTAAGGCTAGCTCTTCGTGCTGGGGATTCTAGTCCACTTAATGTGTATCGATTAGCATTGTCTCCTCGGGAGGTAAAGTTTTGGAGGTTCCTATGTTATTTAAACACCCACGGGGATTACGTATTCTGCTGATAGTCAGTCGCCTCATCCACCCGTCAGGGGGATACCCTTGACGGGTGGGGGATACCTTTTCTCCATTGAAATAACATGGAGAAGCTAAGAGAGTAAGAGCACCTTCGTTGGAACCGACTGTGATGTAAAATGCGACTACATGTGAATCGATGGAGGTGTTCACATTCATACTTGGAGGTTACCCAGTGGCATCTCGAGGCATTTTAGGCGCAGAATCGAGGGAATGACCCCGTCCTAGATAAGGGAACCTGACCCACAATGCTCGATCTAGGATAGAGGTAATATTAGCCGGCTCTATTTCATCAATGGGTGCCCTCGTATGATGTGTTTGGAATGTCAGTGCGTTACATACCAAACGGGAGAATTGGCTATAATGTGGTCATTTCAATCTTTGGCAGATATATGATAAGTTTTCTTCGTGACGGGGACATACTTATAATGGGTTGCATAACGCATGGGAGGTTCCCGTGTTTTTTAACACTCGTGGGGATATCCCTTTGCGAACAGGGAGATAGTTTTTTTCCCATAGCAATTCCATAGGGAGGATACTGGCCCAGAAGCGGTAATTCTGTAACTACTCTTGGAGACCTGAATGCGTTTTGCCTGTGGCGGTTTGATAATTTTTCAGCGCAGTCAAGCGACGGCCTGATCGCAGTAAACTGTGACAGGGGTGTAAAGTGTTACGAACAAATATGATGTTGACTCTGTGTCGATTATATCACAAACAAAAAGCATATTACATTTAATTGCTATATATTAAAATAAAATAGAGCAAGAAAATATATTTAAAGGGTATAATACCAGTATTGTAATACAAATGAAATGAACAAACATATTATTTTAGCAGACACAAATAAAAAACAAGTTTAAACAAAATGAGATGCCTCACCCCTGTATATTGTCCAAACACAGGTAGATCTGGTGGTCGCACGGACTTCCTGTTATGAAAAATTTTCCGTCACACGGATGTCCATTGTCACCTTTTCCTCCAGGGTTAACAAATCGTATCAGTCGCATCGACAGGATTGCCCCACCCAGTGTCACCTGTTTGTGATAACAAGATTATAGCATATTAATTGATATCATTTGAAGATAACTACATAAAACGGTTTTAATTAATTATTACCGACATGAAAAATTAAACCTCGTAATTTTAATTGTAAGGTCAGTTTTTCAAATTACGACAGATTCTTTCGAGTTCAAGACAAGAAAAAAATAGGATCAACAGAACGAACAAACAAACAATAGCTTCATCAAAAAGTCACCACCAAAGATACACCGGGAGCATTCTAAATTTTCAAAACAATAAATAAATTTCAACTACTGACCGTAGCATCAATGTTTTTTTTAAATAAAGTATTGTTTCCCCTTCTAAATTTTAAGTTTTTGAAAATTAAGTGTCTTAAGAATATTAACTTAAGCCTAATTTTTACATTAATCATTTGTAACAGAAAAAAGGTTTTTTTTTAAATTTTATACAGTATCTGTTTGTCAAAAGGTCAACGTATAGAAAATTACATTTTTTTCCACCATAAACCATTATTGTTGCTTTTTTTATTCATAGGTATTGTGTGATACACAAGTAAGTGATTTAGATGCATATTTCATTCATGTTTGCTCCGAAAATCAAAATAAATAAGTTAACCTATGCCTATGTACCCGTTACACTTAATATATTTATATTTCTAAAATGCAAGGTAAGCACCAAGTTTTGTTCATAAAATGAAAGAAAATATCCATGAGGACAAGCCCAATTATTTTTGTTTTTTTATTTGGGTTTAGGCTGACCACAGACTACCTTTTAGCTCTAAAATGCTATTCCGAATCTTTGAGGTTGTTTTGTGTTATGTGTCTTTTTTGTTTTATTGGTGTTTAGCGTCCCTTTAACCCATGTTTAGGTCATATCGAGAAGGTGTTGTGTTTTCGTACAGAACGGTCACCTTTTGTAAGTCGAAAGACAAAACCGCTAGCAAAAAAAGCAAGGCATACAGGGTAAGGGTGAGAATGGCAAAGCCCGGGGTAAAAGTGGGGCAAAACAAACTGACGGGTGCCGACGGGCAAGAAAACGCCGGTACAGGTACATGGAATACTTACTGATGAATAACAATATTGGTCTCAGCTTACCTGATGTTGGAAGTTGAAGTATTATGCGTGTTTCTGTATATACTTGGGTTAATCTTAAATCAGTGTGAAAAGTTGCTAAACCCACAATGCGATTGCCTAACTTGTTGTTAATTACTAGTGTGTGATATATCATGATATTGAGGAGTTTTGTCTCCACCCCTTCGTAGAAACTAGACAAGTCCTAAGAACTTACGCTCTTTATAAGTCATAGCACTTGAGGAGGACAGGGAAGTTATGACTCATCGTGAAACAGAAAGCAATATGACGGAGTATTTCACAAAACCGAAAAAGGTCATGCAAAGATAAAAACAAAAATAATCACTGCCATGCAATAAACGAAAAAGTGGAAATCATAAAAAGCTGATAAATGCATGTTGAATGAGATCATAAATATGCTTATTATAAATATTTTACTTTTTCGGTTCAAAGCAATTTTTAATTTTGTACTCGCTGACATTAGCTAGACATGCATATAAAAAATGCATGAAGAACTTTTAACTCATTTTATTAATTTGAAAGCTTTTAATATCTTTATTTTGTGCAGGCATACATGACAAATCTCACGGAACACAAGTAGGCTAATCATGTCAACAGATTACTGTAATCGTGGGGGATCCTTTTCAGTCTATATTGAAAGGCTAGATAGCACAAGGTTTTGGTGACTTGGTGTCAGAGTATTGTGTTGTAGGGTGTGCATTGCTGAGGTGTCTGTTGCGTGAGATAACATTATATAAAAGCCAGTTATATATATATATCGAAATCACATATAGGCATCGTTTATATATAACCACTGTGTTACATATATAGATACGGTCCATATAAACAATTTTACAAAAATGTTGCTACCATTTCAGTTACAATTATATTTACACAACACTAAATCTATATAAAACAGTGAATATATAGTTAATTGCTCTAATTCCATAGCCACCCAATGATCTAAAAAAAAGTTAGTTATGCCTAGGATGATAGATTACATGTTTTACCCTGCCGTCTGTCAAAGGAACTCTTTCTGCATGAATATAATATTTTCTATTTATAATAAAACACATGACATTTGAGATGAGTAAGTACACATGCGTTTAAGGTTACTGCGCTTTAAAACGATCACAGCAGTGAATATATCAAAGTGGAATGTTCACAAGGAGAATGTGGAATAGCACGCATACATAATGTACAGAAATGTATGTCAGTAGCTAACACATGACATGGTTGGTGCGGTATTCACCAATATTAAGATTAAATCATACTTGAATTTAAAGTTTGAAAACAAATTCACAAAGAAACCTGCAATATTTAATTTACTAGTCCACATTCTAAACAACTCTAGATTAATTAAGATATATAGCGTGTGATATCAAAATGCAGACAAACATATTAATAAAGATTTGCGACGCAACAGAAATCTTCATCTTCATTTATATCAACATCTGATAAAAAGTCACCGTCTGGAGCAAGTATTACACTGGCAACTGACATATCATGCAATAATCATTGATTGTTACTGAGACTAATCAGTATGTCTCTAGGATACACATGATGCTCCTATCAAATATCAACCTACCTCGACACGAAACAGTACCAATAACACTGTCAAAAGTACAATCATTGAACAAGGCGTCTCCATGTCTATGCTTCTCCTTTTTACATGTGGCCAAGTTGGTTTTGTTTTTTATATTTTCCCACAGTTTTGAACAAAAAATGATCGTTAAAAGTGTTTTTGCTATATTTTCTTCGATATAGTTGTTGTTTTCTTATAACTCCTCTTACATAAAGTTTTGTTCGACTGTTGTACGGCTATAAAATGTCTTCTGATTGTCCTCTTCAGATAGTCAATGAATTCATCCGGATTAAGACAATTCAAACTGTGTTTCCGGTTGATGAGTGAGATAACAACACTTCAGCGCTGAAATGGGACGTATTATCCAATTGTTTCTATATTATGTATATTATTATCTATACGGGACGTTCGAGGAAAAAGTGTGAATAACTATCATCACGTGACGAGATACTTATTTGTACATGAAGCCAGTTAAACTATGTCAACGTTTAACATTGAGTCTACTTTTTGAAAATAGATCATCCACATGATATAACAATAGAGTATAAGTAGGTTTTTTTTTTTTTAACTATTTTATGAAATTAAAGTTACTTACATGATTGTAGACTCAATTAAAAAAAACCTATACTAAAGAAAATAATATGCATAAAGATTTTATACTATTGATGTAAATTGGTCAGTCATTCTGTTTAATTATATAATTATTCTTAAATGAGATAAATATAGTTAATCTTTTCATTGTGATGAGTCGATGTATGTTGTGATTTAAAAATAAGTTAAATATATAAGTTCTCAACACTACAAAGATCAGCACGGGGACGCTAAGCTGGCTGTTCCGTGTACAGAGATTTTTACCCCCTGGCACGATAAAGATCACCATGTAAAGTTCAATAAAAGAGTAGGCGGAAACACCTTTGTATAGGCTCATCCTTCTTTCTGAACTGTCCTCATTGTTTTGTTTTCCCATTCCTGTCATCGCTTCTCTTCCTGTCCTATCGTTTGGTTTTTCTCCTTTGGTATTTTGTCACCATATCGGTGAAATACTCTGGAAGTGACGTTAAGCCCTAATTAAACAAACAAACAAACAAACAAACAAACCAAGTTTTGATGAATTTACAATCAATCAATCAAGATTGTGTTTGCAAAAATATCAAAGTTAAATATAGAATCAAGGACATATTACACAGTTGCTGTTGTTGATGTGATTGAAATGAATACTTGTGTGCGTTTTTGTTATATTTCATCGTTTTGTTTGCTTTATTTGTCATCAATGATTTCTTTAGGGTATTTTTATTCAATTAATGATATCGTTGTTGTTGTTGTTTTTATTGTTGCTATGTTTGGGGGCGGTAAGCGTCTTCGCCATTGCTTAAAAGTCATTGTATCATATATCCCGAGATATAAACATGCAGTTCGTGAATAGATAAATATATTTTCAACAGAATGCGTCATATAGTTTGAAGAGCTTACACTTATGCCATCCTGGTGGAGACGAGTGAAGTAGACAGCCCAGGACTTTAACCCGATATGCTCTTTAATGTGACCCTTGGTTAGTCATTATACATCATCTCTATATCATTGACATGTTCGTAACGTATTTGTTTACATTCCTTAATTGATGCCTGAAACTTTTTTGTTGTATTTGCTTCTCTTCTATAATTTCGATCATAGGCACATTGCAGTGGGAGATATCGAAATAAACCGAACTCTTGCTAAAACTTGAATACGCTCGTCAACATTTACTTTGATGAAATTCTTACGCTAAAGAATGTTACATTTGCATATTTTGAAATCAGCAAAGACAATTATTTGTTTCTATGGAGAGCTTTTCAATTAATCTTTAAAGAGTTTACTTAAAGCGTAATTACAATGCTAGGAAACTTACAGATTTGCTCTGTAATTAAGTTCTCTAAGATTTCCACAATAAATAACTTGATGATATAAAGTGTAACTAGATTCTAAAGTTTGGTGGTTTAAGTTTTCTGCAAGATAATCAAAAATTGAAAAACAACAGATAATGATTGCGTAATTGATAGGCAATGCAAACAGTTAAAATGACACGAACAAATCCAATAATGCTATAAGATAAATTCTTCGAAGTAGGAAATAAGAAGACAGAAAAGCAATTTAAAAGGTTACCGTAAACTAAATAATTAAAATAAGTGAAAATAACTACATGTATTGTCGTTATGGCCATGGGACGGAGGAAAACTATATAATTATTTAGAACTGAAGACCGTGAATATCTGTGTATTGGAATAGACATCGATCCTAGAGTTGTGATTAGACTGGTTACTTGTGCAACTACAACCTTCACACTAGTAATATCATTCTTCAGCTACATTTCTATATGATAGCTCACATATCATTTCAACATTCTGTCTATGTGTCATTGTTCATTTTCTTCCTCCTGTTCGTCTGTCGCGATCTGGTCTGGAATGAGTTAACGCGACGTTAATATAGTCTATCCTATCTTAGTCGATTACAAGACGATAAGTCGTGGGACTGATTTTCCAGTATTTGTTTAACTGATGGTATAATTCGGCATTGGAAGTAAGGCAATATGTCCAGATGGTCCAGATGAAACGACAACCAAATCTACCAATAACAACAGCAATAAAAACAAGTGGTCTAATGGGCATTGGTGCGCTCACATCAAGCTCTAAGCCTTCTTATGGTTTATATTCGTCGAGTGGTTTTGGAGAAGTGGAAAATGCGAAAAGTAAACAAATTTGCTTTGTTGAACTTTGCTCAAAAATGCGTAATATTTTTGACCTTAGGGTCATGCTTTGAACAAACTCAGTGCTATGTGCTGCCCCAAGTTTAATAAATACACAAGCATTTAAGTCAAGTTTCTTTTATGGTTTCACTATTTCTATTGGTGCCCCTGTATTTCCTGCAAAAAGTTAAAATCTGTCAAGAAGTTTTGGAGAAGTTGAAAATCTTAAAAGCATATTGGCTATAGTTTTGGAATTTGACCCCCCAAAGACGGGTAACATATTATTGACACAGGAACATACCTAGAACAAACGTATACTCCATTCTTCAAGGTTGCTACATGTACAAGCATCAAGCTCCAGTCATTCTTGTTTATTATAAGAATTTATAGATTTTGTCAAATATTCCCCATTTTGGCTACCTATCGGCTAAGTTCTATCGCTTGAACAAAACTGAGAATCCCTTTCCCAAAGGAGGATTCATTTGATTAAAATCTGATAAAATAGTTCACTCCGACGAACGGACGAGTTATGGTGACAAAAGCTCTCATGAGCCATTTGCGGCCATTTGAGCTAAAAATCAAGATGATGGACAAATTTTTTTTGAACCAGTTCCTGAATGGCCACGAAGCAAATTATATAAAGTAGTGAGTATATGGAATCTGTATTAGTTACAACATGTGTAACTTAAAACACAAAATAGTGAATTGGCCCAACTGTTGACTTTGGAACAAAATTTAGCAATACATATTGATCAATAAAGTAATATTAGCGACGCGGGTTGGTCAATCAAACATCATTTTTATCTATGAGCATTCAGAAATGTATCTTTAATGTCTGGGATTAACGATGGTTAACCAAAACTCATCTGTTTTATCTCCTCATTTATTGGGAAATGTGCTAAATTTTTTTAGAATAATGTCAGTATATAAAATGATTCAATCCATCATCTTGACAGAGTATAAACATTTTTTTTTAAAAAAAAAAATAAAAACCTGGTATTTTTTAAACAACAATTCATAATGTAAATAGCGACTATCAATCACTAGTCGAACTGCTTAATCGTAAAGATCTACATTGGCCGAATACTTACATCCTGCCTGAAAACCTTACGCTAAATCAGCAAAAATCACTTGTATTGAACTTAATGCTAATACCTACAGAGCATATTTTTTAAATAAAAAAACATATTAATATTAAATTTTAGAATATATAATTATGTAATTTGCATGTAGGAATCAAATACACAGTAAACTACTAAAATTGTCTTAAAGCCGTAATATTCTTCAAATACAAAAATGCAACCTGAATCATGCCTCCGATAAATATGATATTTATAAGAGGAAGGAGCCAAAACTCT
>JAUMGZ010203364.1:0-12402 GCA_032359645.1 Pododesmus macrochisma | reverse complement strand
CAGGCACCGTCTCGATATGACCTTAGATGTTAAAAGGGACGTTAAACCCCAATGAAACAAACAAACAAACAAACAAATCGGGACTGCGCATTTGGGCTGTGTGCTGTGTATACTATATATGTATCTATAGCTTATGTGTCGTATCTAAAAGATATTCAGATGTTTGATTTGTACTGTTCAGGTATTTGGATGACATGTGAATCAGGATAATAAAGCTTGTACTTGAACTCAGATTATCCTGACACTGAGTGAACCTGTCCTTCTCCTATCCAGAAACACGGAGCACTTAGCAGGGAGCAAAAAGAATATCTAATTTTAAAATCTTAGGTTGGATGCAGCTGGGGATTCAAACCCCCATCTACCAGATCAGAAAGCTAATGCCCTACCTCTGAACCACCAGGCCGGTTAACATATTTTAGTGAAAACTTTTAGGAGTTCAAGTACAATGAAGTTAATATTGGAATATCAGCAGGAAACATAAAAAGTTTAATCAATGGCAGCAAATCTTGCTTTATAATATGTCCCTATGTACCAGGAAATTGGGGAAATAAAAGTGTTGCCAATATAGTCAAGAGCAGTGTAGCAACACGTATTACCAGGAAAGTGTGACAAGCACTGTGTTATCTTGCTTAGTACACAATATTGATATAGTCTCAGTCAGGATATTGTGACAATGAGTACTATCTGGTTACAGTGTGATAATATAGCCACCTCTAGCTTTACTGCTAGCTGGTTTATAGTCTTATAATTGCCTATCTCTGTTCCGTGTTTGTTTTAATATCAACAGATTACAGCTTTATATGGCTGATAAATATGTAACATGTTAGTGACAGACTTATGGCATAAGCAACTATCAACTTGTATTGGTCTCAATCTCTTATCATAAATGGCATACAGAATTATCAACTTATATTCAAGTCTCTGATCTCTGTCATAAATGTCCTGGACAATTTAAGAAGTTGCCTGACATTTTTGAATTTTAAATTTTGTCATTGGGTTTTAATTTACCGGTACCATTAACTTTGTTGAATGAATGACCTATAATTTTATGTGTTCCATGTTGGAAGTCAGTGTTGAAGATTTGAATTATTACAATTACCACAATATAATTTGATGGTTTTCCTTGCATACTTTTTTAGTCACTCTTGCGTATATTCACATGTTGTTTGATCTTCCTTACTTTCTATGTTTATTGGTGTTTCCTTTGGTTTTCAGTCTCTTTGGGTTAGATGTCTTTCTTTCATAATTCAGTTTTGTTTTGTGTTGATTTTAACACAGGTCCTATTTGTCAACAGTCTGTGTATTTTCCGGCTTATTAGCCGCTACTTTTCCCCCTAGCTGTCAGGACTGCAGCCTATATAAAGGTGCGGCTTATATGTGTATAAAAATTTAAAATTTAGTAAAAAAACTGTTTCAATATTGTGTTTTTCTATTACCAAAGATGGCATCTTTAATGTTGTTTTTATCTCAAAAATTAGATAGTTCTTGATGTTATATGTGATTATTTTTAATGTATGAATGTACTGTGTATGTTTCTGTTAAAGATTTAATTGTTAAATTACGGGGATCACAAATGGCGTACATACAACAAGACTGTACATCTTGGCGATTTCGAAAATTTGCGACATATATAAAGGTGCAGCTTATATGTTGCAAAAACCCAATAAATCTCTGAAAAGTAGCCCTGTGGCTTATATACAGATGCGACTTTAATCCGGAAAATACGGTAGTCCTATATTTAATGAACCACCACAATTGCTCAGTTACCAGTAGGACAGTGTACTCTTCTTGCACAGAAGATTGTGGGTTCGATCCCTGACCATGTCACTCCTCCTTGCAAAGTACTCAGCATTCTGGGTAGGAGAAGGACTGGTTGTCTCAGTGACAGACTAATGTGACCGAATAAAGTATCATATCAATGTGTTTGCAGTGTGATTTTTCAGTGAGGCAGCATTATAAAGTCCCTATCAATGAGCACTGTCACAAGCAGACACTGTCTCAGTATGATGTAAAGATGTGTTAAAAAGCATGTTAAACCCCAACAAAGCAATGTTTGGTATGCATGGACACCTTAGCTGTAAATATTTATGATTGGTTCAGATGCTTAAGCTGAAAATACTTTGACTACTATCTACATTTTGAATGTCTGGTACAGGTATCTTACCCTCTGAACGTTTGGTACCAGTACCTGAACTGTGAAGTAGAAATACTTTATTTAGAACCAACTCAAGATTTCTTATAGCTACATCAATCTAGAGAGTCACAAGACCCACAGGACTGAATACATACAATATAATTAGGTATGCATGTCTTACAAGAACTATGAATAGGTTATAAGCATATACATACTTGTCTTGTAATACCAGAGTGGACTGGTCTGTGTCAGTCACACTGCATCATGCACTGATGTATTCACTGGCCATAGTTATTTGTACTATCTCTGGACAATTTATATCTCTGTTAATAAAGATAACTGAATCAATTACGTTCCAGTGCTCCCTCACATCTCACTGGACTCTGACAGACATGTGCTTGGTTGAGGCAGTGGTAAATACATAAGAATTGTTGTTATGTATCTGAATGATGGCAGTAGTATTGTCCCATATTAGTGTTGTTATGTATCTGAATGATGGCAGTAGTATTGTCCCATATTAGTAAAATTGTAATCGGTGCTTAGCATTGGATCCATAACAAACAAAAAGGAATTGTTGACTTAAAGTATTCAATTTGCTTTGTTTGTTTGTTTGTTTCATTGGGGTTTAACATCCCTTCAACTCATGTCTAGGTCATATTCGAGATGTTGTCTGCTTGTGACAGTGCACACTGATGGCAATTTTATAGTGCTGTCTCACTGAAATATCACACTTTGCAAGGTAATATGAACTGTAGTTGTATTCCTATTTGCTTTATTTTGTGGAAATAATGTTCTCATGTTACCTTCCACATATACAAATGTAAAAAATGTACATTTTAATTATGCTCACAGATTTAATCCTAATATTTGCACCTTTTTTAAAATTTGTTTCTAGTAAACTGCCATTTTTTTAGTGTTTAATTGAGATAAAATTGACCATCAAATAGTTAATAATATACTATCATGAAATTGTTCAGAAAACATGAAGACAAAATCTGTTTGTTATGGTTTGCAAGTTTATCCTTTTATAGACAAATCTGCACTTAAATAAAGGGGAGCAACTCTCACAAATAACAACAGATCTTGAATGCATTTCAACTTTTAATGACACAACAGCTGTTACGATTCATTGCCATGTGATCAAATTTGTCATTTAAAAAAAGAATTGGTTATTTATAGACTTTTGTCATGAATTAGACATCCTGGTTAAACATATTTGCTTATTTACCAATTTGTTGTCACGTGGAATCGGCCTTTAAACAAATTTGTTTATAAATATTTATTGGTTCAAATAGACTTGATTATTTATAGATTTATTCTCTAGTGATCAGACATAGATTTGTTTATAGATTCATTTTCATATGACATTTGTATATAGATTCATTGTTATGATTCATTGTCATGTGACATTTGTATATAGATTCATTGTCATGTGACATTTCCATCAGATAAAGCACATTCCTTGTCATTTAGCTTGATACACAAGAAACACTACATACACACTTGGCTTGTCCACATATTAATACCTACATTAATTACCTATGTTACCCATTAATGTATATATAGACTTGTATTAATCAGATTGGCATTATTTCAACGTTCCTCAGCTCTGAAGTTAACATTCTTTATCAGTCTATCTGCCCCCTCGATCATACAAGATTAACTGTAGTGTAAGTCAGATTGGCATGTTTACAGCATTCACGTATCCCCCTATCCCATTACCTAACAATCTATCATGAAGAAAAAATGAATTATAAGCCAGAGGTAAGGTTTAATTTTAAGAATGTGGATTACATAGTCCAGTGTTGATTGTATATCTATCTATTTGGTTGATGATCCAGTGTATATACCTCTATCTATCTATCATGACTGCGGTGACCTAATATCAGATTAATTCTTGTATTAATTATATAGATTATTTCATCACTGTTTACATTCAGTGCCATTGATTGATGATCTGCGAATGATGCTACATAATTACGAAATCAATTAAACTTAAATTGTTACTTACATTGTACTTGGCTTTACTAGAAAATGTTTCACTCCATTTAGATTTTAATGATAATGTAATCTGGTTTAGTGACAGTTAAAGTGAGGCTGATGTTGATTGATGTGCTAGTGTCAAGTAGGCATGGAATTTGTCAAAATGTCTGCTGCCAAATTCCATTTACATATTGTTTCAATAAAACATAATTTTTGAATTGAAATAAAAGGGCTCAATCCCTATGGTTGACACAAACTTAAGTGTTAAAAATTTATAATCTTGCAGCTTCTTTGTCCAATGGTTGACACTAAAGGAGGCTGAATCTAGTTCAAGGTCACAAGTTCAATGCGCAGCACTGATTATCAGATGTCGTACAAAAATTAAGTCATGATTGAACTAAAATTGGATAGAACATTTAAAAGATGAAGAAGATATTATGTTAAAACACATGGTCTGCAAATTTTTTTTAAAAAACTGCTGCTAGAAAATATAAAGATTGAATATGAGATCAGACATAAGGCATTTTGTGTCAAAAAGTTGTGTTTTTAGCTCAAAATTTTACCTTTGAGACTGAGTCAGTCCCTTATGACTATTTACCTGGCGAACCCCTCTTTTTTCTGCTTATAAGAAAGATAATTGAATGCAAAAATGGTCGAAAGTTCTATTGCAGGATTTTTTTTATATTGGTTTAAGTGTTAAAATTTGCCATTTCTGTGTTATTTCCCATTGCACTCTAAGTAAAATCTGATGTTATTTTGAAACAATCCTTGTGTCTCACCAGTCCTAGTGACATGCCTTTTTTATTTGCTTAAAATAAAGATAATGTGTCTCTTAACATTGAGGGAATGAAATTCTCTATTGCAGATTTCTGGCAATTAAATAAGATTCGGCCTTCTTAAAGGATAGAACAAGCATTGGTTGACTCTGGGTCAGAATAAAATGTCCCTGTAAAGTATCATGTTTATGTACATGTGTCTGTGACATGATATTCCATTGAATGTGACAGCACTATAGTATATAACATCTGAGTTTGCACTGTTCAAATGTATCTGACGCATGAAAAAAAAAATTCTTTCTTTCACACGTCAGGTACATTTGCACTGCTGTAAGCAGATACTATCCTGATGTGTGCATGTGTTCTTTGTGTATCATGTGAGTTAAATGCAGTCTGTTGCAATTCGCTAATAGACATTGTTTCTAATATATGACATGCAATATGTCCGAGAAGTGCTAGAGCCGAACTAAACAATAATATGACCTATTCCAACCCAAATAGGTAAAACGTAGTCAATAATGTTAGTTTTTCCAAATCATGAAGGTCAAACAACTTCAACTACATGACCTTTACTAGTAGCAGTAATAAAATGCTCATCTGGTAGATGTACTGTAAGCCTACATAAGATAATACACTGGAATCTATGACTTATTAATGATACTTTCTGTTCTAGTTGCATGTTTTCAGTATATAAACTCACGGATGTCTCCTATCTACTGTATAACTTATATTGTTTGGTGTCCCAGGAGAGAAGAAACTGCAGATTAACACATTGATATAAGGGCTCTCGGTGTTGGCAATGTTGGGCTGTTATGTACAAATAATTACATGATCATTTGAATAAGAGAAACCATCAACCCACACCATCAGATAGCCACATTGATATTTGGGGTCTGTGTTTGCAAATGTGCAATTGTTATGTACTGGTATACAAATAATTACATGACCATTTGAACAAGATAAAATCATCAACCCACACCATCCTGTGACAGGCAGCAAATCTAGTGTGTCTGAGAGTTTGTTTGTTAGTTTAGTGCTTAATACACTTTCAGAATATTTCACTGATATCTTGACAAAATACCAAAGGAGAAAAAAAGCAAATGTATCCGAGAGTCATTTTGCTTCAAGTTGCATGGAACGAATTCTAAGCAATAACAAGAGCATTGCACACCAGATTTACTGCTAATCACAGAATTTCAGTGAGTAAGAAAACTTCAGAGTGAGGGATTCAAGTGTTCTAGGAAGTTTTCAGTCTTGGATTAAATTTTTTAAAAGTGTGCATCCTTTGAAACTTGAGTTATCCCCCTTGAAAGAAAATGTAATGATAAGAATTGAAAACTTGAGTTGTCCCCCTTGAAAGAAAATGTTATCTTCAAGTTAATATGTCTGTTTTACTTACAAGATCCCTTGAATTTAAACCATGCAAGCTGTTAAATTGAATAAAAGAATAAACACATGTAGTAAAAAAAGTAATTAAATATGAGACAGTATGAGCGCTGTCAAGGATGTCAATCATCAGTTACTCATGTATACCACAGCATGTGGCTGTTACCAGTGTTATTCATACATAATTATTTATAGTAATGGAGACTGTGTAGGTTTTGCTGATAGAAGCTTATATATTCACACATTCACAATTTATTTTAATTCACTTGTTTCTTCATCTGATGCAGAAGTTCTCGACTGCAAATTCTTTTCTTTCTTTATTGATTATATGTCACAAAAAACAAACAGTTATCATTGGCAACAGAGTATAGGAGAGTTGACAGTGCTTCTCAGACTGGCCATTGGTAACAGAGTATAGGAGAGTTGACAGTGCTTCTCGGGCTGTCCATCGGTAACAGAGTATTGGACTTCTCGGGCTGGCCATTGGTAACAGAGTATAAGAGAGTTGACAGGTTTCTCGGGCTGTCCATCGGTAACAGAGTATAGGAGAGTTGACAGTGCTTCTCGGGCACGCCATCGGTAAGAGAGTATAGGAGAGTTGACAGTGCTTCTCTGGCTGGCCATCGGTAACAGAGTATAGGAAAGTTGATAGTGCTTCTCAGACTGGCCATCGGTAACAGAGTATAGGAAAGTTGACAGTGCTTCTCGGGCTGTCCATCGATCGGTAACAGAATATTGGAAAGTTGACAGTGCTTCTCGGACTGACATAGGTAACAGAGTATAGGAAAGTTGACAGTGTTTCTCGGCTGGCCATCGGTAACAAAGTATAGGAAAGTTGACAGTGCTTCTCGGTCTGACATCGGTAACAGAGTATAGGAGAGTTGACAGTGCTTCTCAGGCTAGCCATCGGTAACAGAGTATAGGAGATTATCCTTCTTATGGTCTTGAACTCAAGATGTAGTTATTGATTTAAAAGTTTTATGACCTTGGATATTGATAGTTCTTACACACCATAAGATGGCCCTGTTACACCATTTTCAAAAGGTACTTAATTTTGAAGATGTGTAATACATATCTTAAAATTTGGAATTAGCTGATACTGACATGTGCGGATGGATCGAAGGAGTGAAATCCGTTTTTCCTGAAAATATTATGGGATGGCTCAAAGAATTTGTTTATTCTTTAAAGTGATTTATTCATTTTGGACGTTTTTAGTATATATTTGGAGTTTTAAGAACTTGAAAGTGCTATGTGCACTCAATATCAAGCACAGGAGCTGATAATTAAGTCTGTATGTTTTAAATCATCACACATGGGAAATGGTTTGATGACAGCTCGCGCTAATGAGTTGTAATATGTTTCTATGTAATATACACACACCAATCAAGGTTCAGGTAGTGTAAAATTATTATGTGTGGGTACAGACGCTGTTATGCTGTATATAGTTGTCATGGAGCATCGATAAACATAAGACTGTACATTACAGAAACGAGCGCTGCATTGCAAGACTTTAAATATGTTAGCTGCCATCCATAAAAAGGAAACTATCGAATAGCTGTCATGATGGAAATGTGTTTAGAATTCAACATTGCATGACTTAACTTAAATTCATTTTGAATTTTCTGTTGCATGTAAGAAAACTATTGGAATTCCGCTTTTACTTTCCTAGAAAGACATTAAAATTTCTGAAATACATTTGGAATTTTATTATGCATGAAGGAAATTTTAATAAAAAGTTGGATTTGAGTTTTCACCAACAGATTTTTAAAGCACATTTGGAATAGTTATTTGTCATGCAAAAAAGTGAAAGGTTCTACACTGCTTCACCGTGAGTTCATTCATTCAAGGAGTTTAACTGGATCATTCACCCCTGAATTTTGACAGCAGTTGGTGCAACTCATTGTTTTGGAAGAGTCTAATTATGACTTTAGGGGTCAATGAGTCAGGATAGGAACTATTAATAACAAATAAACACAAGTGGTTAGGTTTTCTTGAAATCCCTTTTATTTAAATGACTGACTATGTTGAGAAGGGAACAGGATATGTTATAACATATTTTACCTATCTATAATCATTTTGTGTACAGAACATGAGACAAGATAACTTTAAAGGATGGATTACACATCTCATTCAATCAACACACTCAGTGTTAGAAAATGCTGATATGGACTGACACAAGTGCATGAATTTTCAGTTTGAGATGTCTGACTGTCATGTTAAGTTTAAACTTCTCAATGATTAAGCTAGCTTTTAATAGTTCTCATCATCAAGACTATTAAGTTCCAGAAAATGTTACTATGCTCAAACAAATTTAGTTCAGGATTTAAGGATTTATTTGAGGGTACCGGTATAGACATTTCAATTGGATTACCGGTAATATCAAGTGCACGATTAAATTAAATTCATGGTTTAATGATTAGTATGAAAATTACAGATATATCAAGTGGATTAAGATCAACTGCATTCCTGGAAATTTGGATAATATTGCAAGAATCTTCACCTATACATATTCCATCACCGAACAGCAACACAAGGAATATATTTAACTCTAACTTAATCAATGTTTAGTGAAAATAATTGCATGGTATAGAAAACTGCCTGTCAGAATTGATATCAACTTATACTCTCAGCATAAGATAAGACTGTGACTCTGAGATTATAACATGTATAATTATATTTGGATCCACCATAAGATATATTAGAGATTTACACACACAGAAACTGTGGGGGTGGACAGTCTATACAGAGCAAACTATTGATGGATTTATGTGGCATTGTTATGTAACATATTGATTTTCTGTGAGTCTTTAAAGTTTGTCTTGAAGTAGACACTTTAGTAGAGATAATACGGCAGTCATGTCTTCAACCCCTCAAGCAGGATCTATATCTCATTGTAGGTTATATATTCAACATTGGTTTTTTTAATGTCTTAATTTCAAATCACACATTTTTACTTTCATTTGGTTTTTTTCTTTAATTTATTGAGTATTATTTTTTTTCTGAGTAATCTATGTGTGTCACGGGGTTTCCCTTTTGTAGCGCATGGACTTGCATGGACTTCCAAGCACCCACTGCAGTCTTCTTCTTCCACTAGATTGCTTTGTTGTAGACCATTATTTATATTTTGTGCATATATGACTCAGTCGATGGCGTTTTCTACATTACGATCAAATATTGAGATCTGTATGCCATTCGTTGGCCGATGCTTCTCAGGAAATCTTAACACTTGAAAAGTGCTTGAAGCTTCGGAACAAAGCGTGTACATCTTCAGAGACAGAGTCTGATGCTTAATTGTAATTTTAAATAAAGGAAAAGTCATCTCAACCTTTCCATTTCAACATATCAAAATAGTATGTCCCAAAACAGTGTTCTGTAGAGTCCATTATTAAAATACAGGGGTAATGCAAGAGCTAAATCAGCTTGTCAGACAATGTCAATCATAACAACTTGTTTAGAGATTATTTGTTCAGTCATTCTGATTTTCACACCATTTTACTTTTCACTGTTAATTTGGTATTCAATGCCAAAGCAATTTAAATATTATCCTTTTTGAGTCTGTGCGTTTATTCTTGGCATAGCAAATATCATTAATATAATAAATTATTTAAAGCTGTAACCATTTATGAATGGCTGCAGTGTCTGAATCATTCTGGCCATTTTGAGATCTTTTAGAATGGCTACAAGCTAGAACTAATTTAATACTATGGCCATTTTATGTTCTTTATCATCAATTTGTCTTCTTGTGGGGTATCATGTGATGCAGATTTAGTGCATGTTTGATGGTTTGACACTATACAAGCCGGGCCCTATCTGCCAGACCTCCATGTGTACCAAGTTTATTACCATCTTCACTTTTTAACCCCAAATCTTAATTGGCTTTGGCAATAAATTAATTATGGCCATGTTCTAAGGCACTGACTGTTAATGGTTCAAGGTTGTTCTTTGTGTGGTGATGTGTACAGGTATTCCTTCATTAACTGGTTTCTGAGTCCGACAGCTGATTTTGGGTTCTAGATGATACACATTTTGTTTCAATGTACTAATACCACATGTTGCATTGCAATACTATTCTTTCTTAAAAAAACACAATGTAGTGTTGTTTTGCAAAGACATCATTTGTAGATGCATTCAGTTTAGTTAATATAAGAGGTATTTTAAGACTCATAGCCAATTCCATGGTGTCATACTTAGATGAAATCTAGATATTATGGCTATATTTTTATAATGTAATTAAAAGTCACTGATTTGAGTTTCCATAGTACTTTTCTGTGTTACATAACAGTACAATCAGTAAATCAAGGAATGTCTTCCTTATAGTAACAGGAAATATCAACTTTAATTTTTACATGTTCAAAGGAGAGGTGTCACCTTAGCATGTGTAGATGTTTCAGAAGATATAATTACTAGCTTATATGTCTTATATTATTTTGCTGGAAAAAATACTTGATTTCATGCTTAAAATTACAATTATTTACAACTAATCTTTATTTCCAGATTTAAAGGGTTGTACTATAGAAATCTTCCAGGCTTATCTCGCACTCCCCTTGCTTGAAAGGCTGTGCTATATAATCTCCAAGGCTTATCTCCCTTGCTTGCAGGGTTATATGTGATATACCTTAGACTGGTTCTCTCCCTTTGTCTAGTTTGGTCCACAAGGACTAAACTTTGCTCCAGGTAGAAAACCAGTCTATATTTACATCAACTCTTCTGTAACTTGCTTAGCTTATATCTATTATTAATTATATTTCAGAGATATTATTAATAACCCTATACAGCATATATATTGTAAGTAATTGTGTGTTCATTTTATTTTAGCACTTCTGTATAGTAACTGCATTTGTATTTTGTGTTTGTTAACTATGTTTTACTTCTGATATCAATACTGCAAGAACTTTGATATCATTTAAGTTCTAGGTTACTGTTCTTTCCACTGTTTTTGTGAGATTGTAATTAAGAATTCTAAAATCTTTGAATATCTGACCCTGCCAATTTGTTTGAAATTCAAAATCCTCAAAATTTTGAACCAAATTTATACAAGAAGGTTTCACATGAAGTTAACTTTTCTCTCAAATGTTTACAATACTTTCTGAATTTAAAGTAATTCTGAAAGAATTTTTGCTGATTTTGAGGATTGTATAAACTGGAATTGACAAAATTAGCACAACTGCTTTATAAAATTAATAATTACAACAACAAAAACATGGAAAAAGAAGTTAAGTTTTCCTTTTGCTTTGCTGATTATATGTTAATCACAACATTTTGAATTCAATATTTTTAATGTCAAGAAGCTAGCTAGAACAAAAGTCTCACATCAGTAGATCAAGCTTTTTTTTTTTTAAATTGATATTGGAAGTAAAACAAAGTTAATTATGCTGGCACTCTGTTGTAAAAAAATTCAATCTGCTCTTTGAGAATTACAAAACAGAGTTTCTTTATTCCAAATTGCAGATGCTTAATCTTGATTTCATTCTAGAATTAAATGCTGTTATTTAAGCAAAAAGCGAAATTGGTAAATGAAAGGAGATATACTCTGTTCTGTGGTTTTAGCAAATAGCTGCTAGTAAATTACTTTCTTGTAATGTAAATGGAAAAATGAATGTGGAGTGTTTATGTGAGTGGTGTGTCGATATTGACTTTAGTGTTGTTCCATCTGTTGTGTTTTATGAATGTCACTTTCAGCTGTAATATTGCAGCTATATTTTAGTGCCAGTTTTCTCAATGAAGGAAGTAGGAATGACTTCCAAGAAACATACACACATGTACTCATCTACCACTCATCAACAACATATGTATTCACCTATATCCCACTACCTACTACCCATCCATCATCCACATGTATGTAATCACCTACCAACCACCAACCAACAAGCATGTATTCACCTATGACTCGCCAACCACATATGTGTTCACCCACAATCCACTATGACATATGTAGTCACTAATAACATATGTACCCACCTACCAACCACATATTTGCCTACCATCCACCATACAATGAAGCACTTAATTTCATTCACCAACAATATCAGAATAGAACAATTAACTCCATTCACCAACAATATCAGAATAGAACAATTAACTCCATTCACCAACAATATCAGAATAGAACAATTAACTTCATTC
>JAUMGZ010203353.1:0-12403 GCA_032359645.1 Pododesmus macrochisma | reverse complement strand
GCCAGCCGGCCAAAGTTTTGAACATGCCCAAAACTTTCGCCGGGTCCCACCGGGTGTAAATAAGCGCCAACGCCCTAATAACGTGTTGCCCGCTTTGATAACGAACCACCGTGTGCCACCGTCCGCAGACATTTTCGCGCACGGTGGCACACGGTAGGCCTACACGGCAGAGTGTGAGAGTCACTTAAGATGTTAAAATTAGGTAATCTTCTCGTTTCCTGCTAAGCGCTCAGCATTATTGGGTAAGAGTAGGACTGGTTGACTCGGTGTCAGGATAATTTGACTGAGTAAAGTAGCATGTCAATGTATCTGCGGCGTGATATTTCAATGAGACAGTGCTATAAAGTCGCCATTAGTGTGCACTGTAACAAGTAGACACCGTCTCAATATGACTTTTACATGAGTTAAAGGGACGTTTAACCCCAATAAACAAACAAACAATTAATACGCCAATTTCTTAATAGCTTGTTTTGTTGTAAAAGTAAACAGAGTAACGACATACTATCATGCAAGTTACCATAGACGAATCTGCTGTTTTTGATATTGTTCCCTATGTAAAGAGTTGGCACGAACCCTATATCCATGAAAGTAATGAGCTTGTGTTGATAATAAGACTGGTAAATACATTAGCTAGATTGCAAGAGTATATTCCCCGATGACATATACATGATACATTAATATTGTCTGAGATTTAACCCACGTATTTAGAGGCATTCTGAACAGGCACAATACTGATAAAATTTCCGTTCGTCTAATTACCAGAACACGTTTAATTTCTTACTAAAATTGCAATAAGAATATACACTGTTGATTAACTACGAAACTGCAATCGAATCGTACAAAACTGGTGTTCACTGGTTTGCAACATATAAACATAAAAACACGAGATTCTGTTTTGCCGGAACCGTTAACACATTGGAAAAAATACACACTCAAACGACAGTTTTTTTGTTTTATTGGGGTTAAGCGTCCCCTTAACTCATTTTAGGTCATATCGAGACGGTGTCTGTTTGCGACAGTGCGCACTTATGGCGACTTCAAGTGCTGTCTCACTGAAATATCACACCACAGACACATTGGCATGATACTCACTCGGTCACATTATACTGACACCGAGCCATGCAGTCCTTCTCCTTCCCATTAATGCTGCGTGTTACTGGGCAGGGAGCGAGAAGAGTGCCCAATTTTAACGTCTTGGGATATGGCGCCACCATGATTCGAACCCGCGATCGCGAATTCTCTTCACCAGTGAACCGACACGGTGCGAACACCCTAACCACTCGATCAGCCACCGCGCCGGTATCATATGACAGCAAAATATTTAAGCAATAACAAGAAACTGACAACACACGTCAACAAATTCATGGGCGATACCTAATGTTCCAAAAACGTTGCAAGCTCAGTAAAAGGGATCGAGAGGAACTCTCTATGTGAAGACTATATCTGGAAATATAACTCAAAAATTGCAGGACAGGAAGGGGCAACAATCGTTGTGAAATCTTTTTTGCGCAAAGCACTATATACAACCTAATCATGACTTGACAATAACGACCAGCCTGAAATAAGATCCCTTCAGGTCGTGTGCCAAAAGAACAAAACAACGCACATAGGGGAATGGATCAATGGAACAAAACACAAAATTTCGACAAACATAAAGTTACAACGAAAACATCATGATACTGTCACCACAACGGAAGTGGATGAAATGTGCTTCGGAATAGCTCGTACCTGTTTGACTATACGAGACAATTATTCAGACTTGATTGGTAAAATAAATAGAATTTCATTTTCCCTTTTGCAGAGGACCTAAGCCTAAGTAGTAGTAAAGTTGGAAGTGCTTCCTTCGTATATGGAAGGGCGCGGGTTCAATCCCTCGTCGCGTTACACATAAGACTTTTAAACCATGTACATCTTCTCGCTCCTTGCTAAGGAAGAGCATTCCGAGTAGATATTTACTTGTTGACTTGGTTTCAGGATAGTGTGCCTTAGTGAAGTAGCACGTCAATGTGTCAGTGGGGTGATATTCCAATGAGACAGCAGCACAAAGTCATTATCAGCGCGCACTGTAGGAAATATACTCTTCTCCATATGATCTTTGCATTTGTCGAAAGGTGGCGTTAAACCATTATAAAACAAACAGCCCGAATTTACATGAAGATCACACAAGAAACAGATCATTCAAGCCTATACATCAGATAATGCCATGCTATATGTCTTGCAATATTATAACGATAAAGTGATGTTTTAAAAGGATTATGTTTCCACCAAGTCGTCCAGTAGCAATTGACACACATTATGAATAAGAACGATTCTATCGCACCCTATTATTTTTGTGAGATTTCTTTTTCAAGTATGCACAAATACATTCCATCGCGGTAATTGATAGAACGGCAAGTCAATAATTTGAATGGCAAACGGTGCCCATTGAAAGTGAGCATTGTCACATTTGGCAGACAATTAAAGGTCAAGTTGAAAGACAGATTGGACAGATATCCAATGGCGAGGTTTCAGTGACAAGTCATGGAGCCAATCATTACCATTCCGTGTGCAATCTACACGATTGCGTCGTAGATCAGAGGTTGTAAAAGACCAATACCCGACACAATGCTCGCCTTGCTTTGAAAGAGTGAATCATATTTCTGATGGAGTAATAGAAAATCTTTTGAAGAGAATTTTCAAAAAATTTGATACTTTCAAATTTGCAAACGAGGTTGTAGTAAGCAAGAAGATGCTGCTGCTTAAATGTCCTTGTAACTACATAAGATAATTACGTAAGATAATTATTGTATTCAGGTTGGTAAACTTACCAGACTGCATACGGCTATGTTCGTACTCTTGACGGGGTTTCTCTTTAGGGGATGTACAATTCCCATTACAAAAGTACACCGGAAGTGGCTGCGTAAACAACAGTTAGACTATAAGTAATAGGGCATTTTTTCTAGATGCGGGGAAAAACTCGTTTTCAAAGTTATCGTGGCTTTGTAGTATGACAAATTCGTAATACATGTGTTTGGTAGGGAACACTGTCTTATGTTCCCTGTCAGAATCACATGTGCCTTTAGCTCGGGTACACTTCGGCTCAGGGTGCACAAGATCCTGAGATGGGACCGTGTGATCAGCAAATGATCTGTATAGCTAATAGTATACAATTAATATCGAGAAAACAAATTCTGGAATTGTATTAAATTGCTAACCTTGATTTAAAACTGATTTGGTTTTGTAATTCCATAAAAATAAAAGTTAGTATTTTGG
Source organism: Pododesmus macrochisma (assembly GCA_032359645.1). Lineage (NCBI taxonomy): Eukaryota > Metazoa > Mollusca > Bivalvia > Pectinida > Anomiidae > Pododesmus > Pododesmus macrochisma. The sequence goes on along the minus strand of JAUMGZ010203353.1, from coordinate 9,151 downwards.
TTTTACTCATAGGGCGTAGCTTGCACTTAAAAAGAGAACATAATATAAAAATGTAGCTAGCTTGGGGGCTGCGTCCCCCCCCCCACAGACTCCCTGCCTCGGTTATTTTAAAGCCCAAGTTACGCCTATGGTACCGCTCTGAAGATGCAATGGTTTTGATTAATGCATACTATCAGGTTTCTGCTTAAAGAAAAGTACAATAGAAATATGTCTGAAAACATAACATCAGCTACGACCTCTGCATATACTTCTCAACATCCAAAAAGAAAAACGGTTAAAATCAGATTTTTCGTATGTCCAATTGATAAATCCTGCGATAGACAATTTTTGAAAATCACTTAGAAACTGACGAAATAAGAATGCATATTAAAAACAAGTTTTATTTAATGTTAATCAATATATCAACACTTATAGCACCAAATTTACAATAAAATATGAAAAGTTGATATCAATAAAGTCAATGTAGAAAAGGACGCATATGTTTTTCACGCGAACTTCACCAGCAGTATAACGAGGGTTATGATTGAGAGAAGTATCCCGCATGCGCAGTACAATGTTCCCCTGTCTGCTGCACTATTGTCAGGTTCGTCCTCTATATCATTCAGGGAGGTCTGCAAGGACAAAACATACAATCCTTATTACGTATTACTACTTCCTATTATTACATGCATATTATTTAAGTATATTTCATTTTCATGAAAAGGGTATTCTTCAATATAATACAATACAATACAATACAATACAATACAATAACTTTTTTTTCAACCATCAACTGATTATTACAGTGTAGGGAAGAATACAATATATTAACAATACAATTACCAATTCAGAAATGCCCTTAGTCATTCCCTTCGTTTTATATGAATATCATAACATATTTCAAGAAAGTATAATTTTCAAACTGTATCAATCAATGGCGTCTTATATAAATCAGTTCACTATATTTTAAATAAATGCAAGTAATATAGAATATGAGCCATCATTAGGTGATTTAATGAAGTAGAAATTCAGTGATGGAAACTACGTCTCGCCAATCTCCACATATCGTGATGCCAAGACATAAATAATACAAATTGTGCTATAAGTGAGGAATATCGCCCGGTATTATGATGGTATATATCCCCCAACTTTGAAAATATACGGGATGGAGAGAGCTGCGAGAGGGTATAAAGGGAAGGGTAAAGAAGACAATATTCGTATTGGTTTTGCAAGTGTGACGTACTTCCGGTTAGTAGCGTCATGCATAGGTTCAAAACAAATAACTAAGATGGCGTCGCATCACTTCACTATAATGTATACAGAAAATTCAACTTGATAAAAAGAGAAGAAAAAGTTACGTATGGACATATAGACAAATATAATTGATAACCACTATATCCGGTAGAAATATTCACATAATCTGTAAGACCACGCAAACATTATAATCAATATAATTAAAATCATTAAAGCTGACACAAAACCCATTGCTTCAGTCTTTTTTGTTGATTTGCCGTCCTAAATAACTTCTACGTTTTACGTCGTCCGCGCATGTAGGTTTCAGGGAAATTACCGCTTAAAAAAACAAACATTCCGGTTTTAACTTTTATTGTCTAGCGTGCAGCTTGCTGTTGTAATTCAGGTCACGCTTTCGATTTAGAAAACAGTAACATTTGATGGGATATAGGGACGTTAGGCAAAGAAACGGCTCAAAAATGTTTTTTCAAGGGTTTTGGTGGATTAGAATATGATTGAGCTTGATGACAAAATATAGTTCCGCAAGTGCTTTCACTGTTTCAGTCAGCTGTCAGGTCAAAAAGTTTGGGATCGTCTTTGTTTCCAAACACTTTGAATCCTCCCTCGCCGAAAAATGAGGTATGTTGTCTTATATCAAAGGCAAAAGAGAAAGGTGAATCAAGTGTGAGTTGTGTATAATGTCGGCACTTGATACCCCGTGTGTCAGTTTATTGTATCTAAAATCGAGAAGAAGACTGTTAGTAAAGGTTACAAGTACATTCAAGTTCGAATGCATTTATTGTATAGATTGCACACAATATCCTCATATTTTTATCCCCTAAATATGCCAATCCAGAGATGGGGACTAGATATACTCCGTGATATTGTCAGTCTGTTTGAAAAGGAAGGAGCATACTTCAACATTTGTCAATAACTTCTCATAGGACAGTTGTACATAAGGCATATCGGCAACAGTCTGTTTTACATTTTACTACATCTTTTAAAATTTAAAAGTAGAGGGTATCTTTCACCAAAACTTTTTTTTAAATCTTGAAATAAAGAAAGATGCATATCATCCATAAAAATCATTAAATTCATAGGCACAAGGTGTCAAACTTATAGTCAAACACTTTAAGCAGTAAATTAATGGAATAAATTGTTTATGACTGACAGATCAAGTACTCCCGTTGTACTCTGTAAATCCTCTTTTACATTTAAATATGTTTTATTGTTTTTGTTGAACATTACACTAGATAGGCGAGTTTGATTACATTGTTTTTCTGTTTGAAATTTTTGTTTGTTTATTTTTTTCCTCCCTCCCTCGTAGGTTTAAGAACATTGACCTGACGTAAAACGCAGAATTTATTTAGACAAAGGTCATATCCAGTAACAACCGTACCAGGTACATTGCACTATTTTATGGCTTTTGTGTTCTTTAGTATGAAGCTACCGTGGAAGCAAAATACGCATACACTCTAATGAAGGGTAGTAGTCACCTACGTGCACTAGCATGGATTGGTAATATGGCAAACCGATTTAGAATGTTCTGGTCAACACATTGGCACTTTGTAAATTGAAGCTGTTAATGTAATATTGAGAACAGAGCTACGAGGTGTCATGTAGCCAGAAGTGATAAACGACGCGTAGTAAATAATTTAATTTTATTGGCAAAAGAAACCGAAATCAATGCCAACAACATATATTTGTTTTTGAATGAAAGCGGGTTGCCTAGCGTATATACAGAGAGTGATAAAGGTCAAAACGAGCCTTTCCATTGAACTTGTAAAACACGAGACGGGGCAAGTTGGCCATCATGTATGACAGCCCCCTCCTGAAGAGTTACCTCACTTGACAAACTTAACGTGTTAGAATCGTTGTGCTCGTCAATGTGTTTAACCGTTTTTTCTGGTGTTTAACTGCCGAACCAGTTTTTGGTTGTGTTGTGCTTGAATGCTTCGGAAACCACCTGCGTGTCCAATTTTTAAGGGATCATGCTAATTTCTAAATTTTATCTTTAATAATAAATATTATATGGACCGTAACACTGTTTTAGACAAGTATACGTAAAAATCATAAAGTTAGGTTGTGCGAACGAGACAACACTCATTTCATTACTCTATTATAAAAAAAATTCTCTCTTTAAAGAATTTAACAATGAGTGGAACCAACGGAACAAAATGTATTGACAAAGCAACAGCAGCCACATCATACAATTAAGCGCCATAATATAAAGAAGGAATTAAACAATGCTACAACAATCCGCTGACTAGATATTCATACGAACCAACAAAAAGCTGGGTCACGATTCCCAATTATTTCCTATTTCAGCATTTTTCTTGTCTCTTTAGTTACACTGCTGATGCAAATAAAAAATTCAGGTTACACGTTCTCATACGTGATCTTTTCTGATTGCACTTCATGGCGCTTCTTTTTATATCGAGAAGGAAGATTTTGACACATTCTTGGTATTATTCATTTTCCCATATAACCTTTATACATTTTTAGTTCATATTGAAGCAAACAGTTCTGTTGGTGCCATATTGTCTTCCACAGAGAGTGCACACAGACAAGCTAATGCATACCAAAACATTCGACTTAGTTACAAATATGGACTGGGTGGGTAGGATGTAAAGTTGGTAAAATTGTTGTTTAATAAGAAAGTAATCCAGTTATGTGACTTTTCATGCAATAAAGCAAACGAGCATAGAATATGCAAACATAGTTAAGGACAACAACAAGTCTTTGTATTTTTAAAAACAACGCTTCATTTAGGAATAAACAACACTTATTACGCATTATACTGAATGTTTAAAGGTACCGTTAACGACGACAACTTGCTGAAAAACAGAACGACATCAATGTGGAAAACATATTCGCATCTCCATCTAGTGTTCTGACAAATTGACAAGTTTGATTGCATCCGATTAAATTTTTTTCGAGAAGTTATTAAGCAGAAATGCAAAAATTCAAATATAAAACACAGTATGAAAAAACGCAATACACGACATGGAAACAATTTTCCTATCGGAACGCCGAAATAATATGCATATAGACACCGCATGATCTGACCATCCCGCCATAGTACACACTTTTACCTATATTATATTCAGTTTCGGCTGCAATGAGGACAAAAGAAAGTATATGAGCCATGTTCACCGAAATTGTGGTTCTTTGCAATTTTATACAAAAAGTGCAACCTGCATCTTCCGCTATTGTTGAAGTATTTGCAAAAATAAGAAGAGCTGAGAACACGTGATATGTACCAAATGTAAGGTAAATGTGACACTTTTTTACATTGTGTCGGTTATATTAAACAGTCAAGACATTTGATAATCAAAAGAATAAAACCTAAGCCAACTGCGAAGTCGAATGACAACTCTGGGAATAGTTAGGGGGTCTTCAACTTCAGTGTGCCTCATAACGTTTTAGTTTTCGGGTGGACAGACAAAATTTACTAGAGGAACTAATCACAACATACACCTGTATTTCCCACTTACCGAACAATTAGTTGAATACACATTATCAGAACTATCACTGGTCGTCACGTGTTTGTACTTTCCAAGAAGTCTGTCGAACTTGACTGTAGAGGTAGCTCGGCCTTTGCCCTTGCTGCCGCTGTAACCACTTGGACCAGGCTGTGGGGAGTAGGGTCTTGATGAGGTGCACGAGGCTGGAGATCCATTCGGAACTATATTACAAATCACAGGAGTTTGATTAAGACACTTAAAGGGGGACCTTAAAAGAACGTCTTCTGTGTCACTGTGGACTCTTCGTTCCTGTAAACACGGTGACGTTTCTCTGAAATGTACTTTAACCGGAAGTGACGATGTTGATTGACGACGAATTCCACTACATTCTGAACATGTGCTTCCGGAACCTGACGGAAGGCTATTAAGTAACAAAACAGTTTGGTGAAGAGGACTGGACTGTTTAGATATTTCGGATGAAAATACTTGTCTTCTCGGAGATATACGAATCTCTTTTTCTTCTTTTTCGTTGCAAACTGTTGTGTAAATATGAACTGAATTTTCCTCATTTTCTGCCTCGTATAAACCTGTTTCGCTTTGGTAATTTTCTTCGCATTTTATCTCCTTGTTACGTTCTGTTTTATCTCTCTCAACATGTTGTACGGCAGAAACTATATCTACGAGGATTTCTTCTAAACACAGAGAAGAAGTAGATCCTTCGCTTGATCTTGACTCTGAGCAGTCTTTCGTTGAATCTATCGCATCAGCCTCGTTTTCGTCACATTCTGTTAACGGATAAGCTAATGCTTCTAAATAAGGTGGTGGCGGGGCTCGTGATCCTGAAAGTATATTTAACACAATTCCCTTATTAAGGATTTATATCATAATACAATCTAGAAAAATGAATACAAAACATGAAGATATGTTTTGATAAGTTTTTACAAAGTATTCTAAAGTGATGTGCAAAACGGCTTTTTGTAACAAAACAAGTTCCGGATTTATTTTTAATTTCTGTATTTGCAATATCATAATGACCTTTTTGTTCATTCTACTGGCTTCGTATTTGATATTAGAAAATTGTGTACAGATTTCTATGCAAACAGAATCCCGTTAATACAAATTCACGGAAAATCAATTAAAAGTTATCTTGTATGAAGTGTGATGGCAAGTTATCATTATTAGTCTGGTACTCATTTTTTTATTTAATAATGAAAACAAAAACTCCTATCACGATAGAGACATACTATACATATTGAATCTAAAATGTTATGTCTGTTTGTATGGCTTGATTTATTAGCTGGAATCCGGATAAACATAACAGAGGTAGCACTATAACTGTCTACAGAAGCTCGTGATTTATATGTATTTCCTGTTTGTTTTTATTTTAGTTTCTCTCGGTTTGCACGTGACCGTGAATTTTTCATTTAAATAGTATTGAAGTCTTTAATATATTCTGCTTTATATCTGAGATTCATCTGAAACCATTAAAATATTTCAATCAAAACAAAAGAATAGGATTGCGAGTTTTACTCCCATATGACAGATTGGTAACATTGTGAAGCTTCTTTCTTGTAAATTATTGGATATAATGTAGCACAAACAGCTGGGTTGTTTGCATTACTTCGCCTTTATAATTTTACATGATTTGGAATAAATATACAATTAGTGCTGGCATTTTCTATAATAAACCATGGATAAAGATGCAACATCTGTTAATACTGACTGTTTAGTCATCAGCCGACCAGCTGTTCATATATGTATATAGTTATAGCAGTGACACATCATTTCTGCAAGGCATGAACAAAACATACGCGATAAAAGCAGTATTTAAGCACACCGTGTTTGCTCTTTATGGTATATAAACTATTTGAAAGACAAACATTAATTGATCAAAATATGCAACTTGAAATACGTAGTTATCGAGTATACGAGACGGATGAAGTTATAGCGCTGTTCTTTGCGTCTCTTCAAAATTTACATGCGACAAATGCAAACATTTAGTTATTATTTCCAGAAAAACGAAAGAATCACATTCGATTAAAAAAACCTAAACATATTTTTGAGTTAATGTAGAGCAGGAAAAACCTTACCGTCTGTATGCACCTGAATCTCTACTGTCATGGTATGTATCGTGTCAGTCAGCATACACTACATCATTTCCAATATCACTTTCTTGAAGCCATCGCGACTCGACAGCAGACGACAGCAAAGCATCGGGAAAGACGACAAAACGCACAATGTCGTATGTCCTTGTTTTGTTTGAGAACAAGTTCCGTCGTTGCGTTTTGGCAGCCATTGGAAGCTCACAGTGGTATATCTACTATATAGTGCAGTAAATAGATGACGAAGCGCCGTACCCAATGGCTGTCTTGAACATGTCGGACAATCAATTCTAAAATCAGAACAGGACTTCCATCGGCATTTAATGAGTGAACATAGAACACTTGGTGTAAGAGCGAGGTTTAATCAGGAAGATAACACCACTACATCGATGCACGTGCATAACCTTATGTGTAGCTGCCCGTTCTCCATGTTTCTTATTGATTTTGCAGTCCTTGTTCGTCGTCACATTCTCATGTCTCTATTGAACTACACAGTAATGTAATTTCTGTTTGTGAGGGAGAGATAATATTGTTTTAATAGAAAGCGCTGCGTTTTGTTGCGAACCAAAAGTACATACGAGGAACTGAAACTGTGGTACCGTCGGCAAGGTTATTTATAGATTAAAGAATGATTGATGTTTATTGCTAGACTTCGGTTTCTTCTTTTCACAGCATACTGTTATTGACTTTTAATATATATCATTTATAAATAGTTTGTCCAATTTAATGTCCACGAATGTCTTACGATGGCGCAACACAACTAAGCTGCCCCCAAAACACACTCAAGTTTTCACATTTTTATATTCACACGCATAAAGCTCAAGGTATATGGCTCAAATACAGTGTTAAAAATTACACTTTGAAGAAAACTGTTCTCGTCTGCAGTCTCCTATTTCTAACGCAGAACGTTCAAACGTTTGCTTCATTATTGCATATTATTCACATATTTATTGCAGTACCATTGACTTTAATGGCGACTTGGGACCAATAACGACATTGTAGCGAACGATTTGCGGTAGGCTATAGTAAAGCTATTTAGACTCGTGTCGGTAAGTGATTTCAGTTGGGAATACAAACAAGCATGTTTTTGACGTCTAAAGTATTCTTCTGTCAAGAGTTACTTTAGTTCTTCTGTCAGTAGTTACTAATGGGAAATTGATCAACTTGCTAATAAGGCATACTTATATTGAGATAAACCAATTCACAAATGATGCACCAAAGCTGCTATCTTTGCTTCTAACGGTATAACGAACACGGGTGAATTTTAAACTATAGCATATACTACAATTATAGATATTTTTTACATTGCTAAACACTACATTCACAACCAAATAGTCAACTTCGCTAAACATAGACAATAAGCGACTTGAAATCGAGAGAAGTATCTGGTTGGAATCTAATTCTGTGTCTTTAATACAAAAATGCAATATGAAAAAATGCCCCCAATAAATATTATATTAACAAGAGGATAGAGCCAATACTCTGTGTGAGACACCCCCGTTCCGAACTCCAGCTCTTGTTTCGAAGCAGCCGTCATTAATGGACGCTATAGAGAAAATGAATTTAGAATAATTCAGTGTGGGAAGGTAGAATTGTATAGTTTCCATTAGAGTTCACCATTCAACTACAAAACATCCTTAACTGATACAGTTAATGTGAACATTGAGAGTTGACTTCCCAGTATGTGGCACCTTATCGTGGAAGAAAGGTTTACGTGCGAGTTGTTTACTGACCAGAGCTTGTGTTCCTGGTAGGGTCACTCAAGTCAGACGGCCAAAGGGTAGAAGTCTAACAAAGAGCGACACGTCCTTCGGATGGGACGCTTAATTACGCTGGTGGTCTCGTGTATAGATATGTTTTAGCTCCCTGGCACGATTAAGATCCCTTGTGAAAAGTTCGGTTAAGGAGGAGGCGGAAACGCCAAGGCTCATCCTTCTTTCTGTATTATCACTATTGCTATGAATTCACGTTTCATCACAGTATTTTTTGTCCTATCGTTTGAAGTTCTCCTTTAGTCGGTGAAACTTTGTGGAAGTGGTGTTAAGCCCTAATTAGGCAAACAGACAAATACAAGTTTTGATTGTTAAAGTAACATTAAATACAATATGTACGTCGATAAAAATTCTACCGTTGTAAATAGAGTGACACAGTCACTTCTACACAGTTACAAAGGAACAAAGTAAGTAATATATCAAAGTCAAATTCCGGTACCGAGCCGGGATCGAACTCACAAAGCCTTCGGCCGACGTCGCCTAGCATAGCAGTGACCCGCACGTTTAACCACATTATTGATATGATGACCTGTTGGTTATAAACGCCATTTGCACAACCTTTTTGGGGTTGTTGTGGTGGTCGTGTGGTTAATCTTGC
>JAUMGZ010203352.1:0-23075 GCA_032359645.1 Pododesmus macrochisma | reverse complement strand
ATCTAACATGTGGGATAAATTTATAAAACCCACCTCTCCAGAGTGACGTAACCTATATGGATCGTAGGAGAAAACAAGATACGTTCATGGATGTAGTAGATTTTGCTAAAATCATTGTTAAACTAATTTATTTTGCAAACGATAGTAAACAGATTCGGGTGTAAGACATACGTGTACACTCTTTGACATTCAGAAGACATTTTATAGAAATCTCGAATTTTGACATAGACCATCACTATCAGAGGCCGACTTATTATTCCTACGCTAACCTGTCTCCTACCATGTCAGATTTAATGTTGATGCGCGCGTATGTTACAAACCTTAATCTTATTTTTTGAATGAAGGGTTTAGATCGCCCTTGATAGTCTTCTTATCCAATTTTCAATTACGTTTTGAAGAGAGAAAACTTGAATATTGATGTAATCTTGTTTCCGTCTGACAAACTTTCATATCAAATGTGGACGACATTTTACACCGATAGTGTCACGAGGAAGTGGATTAATACTGATAATAATAGAAACAGAACGCGATCAGTTTTTGTCCGGAGTTACTTTGTCAAGAGGGTGATGCATTGGTGCTTGAATCCATTTACAGAACTGACACTGTCGCGTATGAAGCACGATACCGACAAAATGAAATACAAAATCAAGATAATCATATCTTTAAATGCTTTAGTTGATTTGTATCTAACAAACGTATTTATTTATATGTACTTATGCGTGGTAACATTATGAAATTTCTTTTACATAAACTGATATAAATTATTGTCGTTAATTGCGGCTAATTTAGCTAAGCCGTACCGTCATATAGTAAATATCAATGACGATATTACGACAACACGACAAAATGAATAGCAACACGCCAGAACGACAGCATGAAAAAAAAGAACGACAACACAACAACTAACCATTGTCCTACTTATGTCCGGTGTCATGTTGCCGATATATCGTTGTGTCGTTATAATGTGATGTCCTGGTGTTCCCATATCGCCCTGCAATTTGCCATGCGGTTTTGTTATGACCGCAACCAACCAACCAACCAACCAACCTAATATATACATTAAATTTCTTAGAATGTAAAAATGAATAACTATTTTGTTAGGTTAGTAACTTGTTTCTTTCATGTGTGACAATTATTTTCTAAACCATTTTTTGTGTTCCATGGTCTTAATGGCGTCACTGCCGGCGCAATATCATTTTGTTTCTGGGCATCCATACACAATAACATTGATATGCACTTTCAAAATTGAGATAATGCAACGTGAAGTCAGGAAGCACAGTCTATGGACGAACCATCATCAGTTATATAATATCATTGTCAATATCTTGAGTAGACGAGATGACAACTTACATAGCCATGACAAATAGAATTGGTGTTCCTATATTAATGACTTAATTCTTAGAGTAGAAACGTAGACGGCACTAACAAAGATTATAAGGATCACGCGGGTAGGGGTCAAAGGTTGCGCATGCCTTACACACATTCGGTGCGACACTTACTCTGTCAACATTGTCGTTCAGAAGTTGGTCATAAAACGTTTTATTGATACTGAATGCTTCTTTTGTCTGCGTTAGTTAAGAACAACCTGTCTTGAAATGACTCATTTGTATGCGTGTCTACACAAGTTAAGTACTACGTGTCTAATAAACCATTTCATCGTCTGTCTGCGTAACTTAACAAGGACAGTTGAACATATTTAAACTTATTGGTTAAGAATTTTGGTGGTTTCATAGTAAGACATATAATCTAGAAGCTCTTTTCCTATCAAATATAAACAAAGGAAATTTAACAAAAAATACATGTACAATTAAGAATAAGGAATCATATCAAAATATATTTGATATATATACCGATACACAAGACGCATCAATTATACTTAAATGTTACACCAGATGCCCTTTAGAGTTTGTGCTCAACCAGCTTGGAAAGGTTTTCTTATTTCACTTTAAGAACTTCTTTATGATGCCCTTGTTGCACCAAATTATAACGTGGAATACAAGGTTACGATTCAATTAAACTTTAATGAGCTTAAAGTTAAGAAGAAACCAATTAAAATATTTACAGCTGCAGAAAAACAACTGGTAAATTTAATGACTGGCATATAAATGTGTGCCAAGTGCAGAAGCAAATAAATTCTACGGTGTAATCCCAAAGAACCCAATTAAAGGTGAAAGCTCAATTTTAAACATGCAAAAACCTTATACTGCATTGCGGCATCATCTTGAGTAAAAAATGCTTCTTTTATCTTAATATTTGAAAGGATTTTTACATAAACATGATTTATAATAATCAGCGAAATCAAGTATTTAAAAGCCAACAGAATGATTGCAGACGTAAAAAGAAAACTCGGAAGTAGACAAGAAACCAACCATAAAAAATGGACAAGAAAGCAACAACGGAAGTGGACAAGAAAACAACAACATAAGAAGTCAAGAATTGAGAAAACAACAACGGAACTGGAGTGGACAACAAAACAAAAACGGAAGTAGTCAAGAAGCAAGGTAACAACAACGGAAATATTCTGACATGAACACAAGCAAAATGACAAGAAAACAACAAAGGAGGCGGACAAAGAAATAGCAACCGAAGTGGACAAGAAAACAACAACGGAAGTAGTCAAGAAACAAGAAAACAAAAACGGAAGTAATCAAAAAAGCAACAACGGAAGTGGACAAGAAAACAAAAACGGAAGTGAACAAGAAAACAACAAGTAAAAGGAGTCATGAACACAAGCAAAATGACAAGAAATAGCAACGGAAGTGGACAAGACAAGAACTAGCGGTAGTGGACAAGAAAATATGTAGTAGAAGGGAAAGACAAATCAGTATGTATACATATTCTGCAACGTATACATATACATCAATTCAAGATTGCCTAATTTTTAAATACAAAAATCTACTTAAATCTTCGTTTCACTATCAATTGGAAAACTGATTAAAAATGTCATAAAAAAGCTTTCTGTAAGGAAAAGTAATACCGCTATTGGTCGCAAAAGACATATTGATATTTTACAATGTTTAACGCTAAACGTTTTACTATCATTTTAAAAATGTGTTTATCAAGCAAAACATTCTGCAAGGTCTGTACATTGTACTACAATTAATGGTCACTATAGACGCATCGATATCTTAGATGTAAAGATTACCGCTTAAAATTTGTATGGTTCTATTGACCATCCGTAGAAAAATAAAAAAATTATCAGCAAAAAAACCTTATTTTATGCGTACCGTCCAGAGTAAAATCAACAGATTTTTATATACGTTTAGTCCTTCATAGAAAATTGCACTTAATGTCACCAGGAGATGTATCGAGCGGTTTTCGCCGTCCTTCATTCGAGTATCCCTGGATATGCAGTTGAGGTAATGTTCAAATTAGAAACAGAAGGCCACGAGAGATGAAAAAATGATGTCCTTGACGTTAATCAATTCCGTGTTTGCTAATGATTCTGTGTATTCTATTTATTGGTCTCAACTAGTTAGCGCATAAACATACATAAAAAATGCCTAACAAAACATGCTATGTAGCTTAATCAGTTGTTTTGTGTATATAAAGAGAATATTATAGAGCGAATTTCGATATCAATTATATCAATAGCTATATGTAAATGAAGAAAATAGAGAAAACTGTACAATAACTCAGATCACAACTGTGTGAGTTGTGTATGTGTGTGCTGCGTCTGTGTAGGTGTATGTTTCTGTGTGTATGGGTCTGCATATGTGCATGTATGTAGGTGTTTGTTTGCATGTGTAATTGTTAACTGCAGGATGCTTAAGGGGACATCCATAATTATCATCCTTTTTCCAAAGTCGGCAAACAGCATTCTTTCTCAAACCCCCTCCCCTTGAGTGTACATTGTCCTTTATTATACCGCGGTTTGAACTTTATACACATATTTCACTCAGTTTTTTAGTATTGACCCTGTTTGGTATTTTTATATTATATAACTTATGATAAATATTTTAATACAAAGGTTTGGACATTTAAACAAAAGGAACACACTTGATTAAATGTTCACCGGTAATTTATTTTATTTTGCAACTTCAAAACAACATTTGACAACGTAACTACTGTACTTAAAGGACATTTAAGCAACTAACTACATCGGTGTTGCACATCTACTGGTAAAACTGAAACATGGGTCACAGACAAACTGAAGGAGCGCGTTGCATATTTGAAGGAATGGCGATTGCCACACCAAATGAAAATATAATGTTTAATATACCATCTAATCGACCAAACGGACATACACTAAAGACAAATTATTCTTTACTTTTTGACCGATAATGAAATGAAAGGCATTATTCAAGCAGTAAGTAATTACGTCAGACACATACGTTGTTGAGCCATTTCTCAAATAATGTAATCAAGGTCATCATCAAACGAGATTTAGAACACTATAAGATACAAAAAGGAGCCAGATTCCAGATTTTTAAATATTGTAATTCCGGAAATTTAAGCGTGAGAAATAAATGATGACAAATAAACCCCCTCCCCCTAGCGTGCGGTTTGCAGACTTTGGAATAAGGATGATAATTATGGATGGCCCCTGAGACAAATAATTTCAAAAATTAATGAATTGACAAACTGATAACATATTTTGTTCCGCTTAGCGTTCACAGTTTTCGTCCTGTCGCGTTCAACATATTCAAGACGTATATCATGATATTCATTGAGTAATATCGTGGAAACTTTCTGGTCCAAATTTTGACCTTTACTTCCCTCTTTTGCTAACATAAGATATAACGCGAGGCTTAGGGATTTTATAATGTATATAGCTTAAGGGAATTATGTGTTATTATATAGACTATGATAACAAAAAAATCCTCGTTAAAAATGATTGCACGATGATTTCATGTGACAAATATGTCTGCAAGTCCGAACTTTCTGGACTCAACAACACACAAAGACACTCACACTCTAAATTGGCTAAGTATTGGAGTGCGTCTGGAACTCTTCGACGTAATTACCCTATACTTAATTAACAATCGTAGTTATCTCGAGGGTTTAACTTCCACATTATCATCTAATAAACAAAAAATATCTTAAGTGAACACGCATTTAATCAAGGACTTTGCAAGGCTACGTGCTATCTATAGACACAAAAGTTGGCTTGTTATGTCAGACATGATATATTTAACTAAGTATAAATGCCAATAAAAACATATAGCAGGTATGTCATTATTTCCTTTAAGTTAAATGTATGCTACAAAAAATGTCGTTCTCCTACTTAAGGGGGGAAACTCATCAATTCACTGTCTATGAATGCAATGCCGCGATTAGAAAACTTTAACGACTAAAGCGTATTGAAATATGTTGAAAATCACACGCTTACGCTCTATCTTTGAATTTTATGACGGTACATGCATCTGTCCTCTGTAGTTTTCATTTCTGGGTCATTATTATTATATAATCGTTAATAGTTTATTAGTCTGGTTACAACTTGTAAGCTGTATCTCACATCTAACAACGTACCAAGCGCTTCAACGACGTTGAAAGCAATTCTGTATCTCTTCTGCGTAAATAATATCTTGTCAAATGAGTTTCGTGCCTTTGGTAACATTAATTTATATCCTTTTCCACAATATCTCGTCATAAAATAAAGGTTCATACGTTAAAGACAATGAGCAGAATTTTACGACATTGAACATAACTTTACGACATTCCTGATATCGAAATCTTTATGAAGTGTGTATGGTTATGCCAAGCAAAAAAAACCCCATTTTAGTCCCTGAAATTTGATAATCCTCTTCAATAGTATGCTGTGACATACAACGTTGTCGTATGTTTGCTAATTATGTAGTTTATTGCTATTTTCAATCATTTTAATTATTTCACCTTCACGAACATTGCATCTGTCGTCTTTTAAGGTTTGTCGTAAAATAGTCGACTTGATCTTAATCGGGTTAAGTTAATAACCAATCCTGTATGACAAACGTCTGTCGATATTTTACACCTTAAGTTTATCTTGTATCAAAGTTCTCTTCACTTAAAGTATTCTACATTGCAATGCCCTACAAAATGCTATGATTTTCTAAGAATTGTAGAAATAAAGTCCGTCGGTGGGGGTTGTGGTGTAACAGTGTGCTTGTCTGCCGCCGATAACCCTGTACGACAAATTGACCTAGTTTGTCATTGTTTTTAAGTATTTATAGCATTCGTCTGATATGGAACTGAACTTCAAGCATGGAAATATATTTCGTGTGTGATGTACCATTGAATTGAATGAAATTAACAAGATTGTGCGTGTTGCATTTGAAAATACATGTAGTTTATTTCTAATGATCTTGAACAGTTACATGATATACTTGTGAAAATTATGAAAAGAAAAAAAGATGATTGAGTACGAAACAACAAAGACTAACGAAAACAGCAATAGTCATTAAAATACAAATACAATTCAAATAACAAAAACAAGAAACCCAAAACATTACGCACATTAGAAAGGTATTGTAAGGCTACATGTACGTGTACAACCGGCGAACGACGAAGACGAATGTTATGGCTATAGACTGAATACCATCTTAATAAGCATCAACAAATAAACAAATCATTCATATGCTTTGTTTGCGCGTTAAATAACATCAAGAATTGAAGGTTAAATGGTATCTAAATCGATTATTTTAATAAATTAAGCTACCGATACCTCGTCTGTGTTATCAATCATTAAATAATACCTTCGATACTATCAATAAGTTTATCCATCCGCTTCATGATGCGCGTCCTTAATTCAAATATAAATTTCCTAAAATATTATTCCATAATTCTAAGCAAATTCTTTATCTTTTATTTAAAGAAAGCAGAGTTAATATACAGTGCAAGTGAGATCAACTGAAAAGTTAAGGTCTACTGCAAAAGACGTGAATTTAACTAATTCATGTAAATTCATTAACATTCAGTGTTATGCAGATAATTTTTATTGGTTATCGTTACAATTTGTAAGATACCAATTTCCACAACTGTTTCAAAATACGTTTATAGAATAAATTTTTAGACCTTTTTTGACTGTCTAGAAAACAATTTTTTCTACAGTCTGCGACATTATTTGTTTGTTTCTCTTATCGACCATTACCGTCTGCTTTCAATGAACATGAGCTGACAGTGCCTACGAATTGATCGCAGATCGCTTTGGGCGTTTCAGCAAAGAAAACTGGAGATCCCTGAAAAGGCTATCAAACAATGAAAATTGAAAAAGTAAAGTTCACCTGCATTCTTTTTTCGCCCGGGGATAACCGGTGAACGAGCACTTTTTTACGACAACACTGTCTAACTCTTAAATTGTTACATTTTGAGACAAATCCTTTTGCGCTTCATATTTTTACGAAATGTAGACATTTCTCGTTTCGCGACAGTGACACAAATATTGTCCAGTTTGGTATAAGAAAAGATTAGTAGAATCTCGTACCTGTTTTTGTTCAAGATAGTATTATCTCAGACGAGGGTGGTATGTATGTTAAATCGCCTCGTCTTGAGATAACATACGTACCCCTATTTTCGTGAGAATTTCCTGTCTAGTGGACGAGAAAAACTGAAAATGTTTGATTGTGCTAGTAAATATCTGAGCATTTATCCCCACAGGTACTTGTGTTTATCCCTGCATATTGTGTACACCCAAGCAATACTTTTTTGCCAACATTTTGCGACCGTTCGTTTGCTGCAATCGTTTTTATAGCACCGTGTAATAACATTTGTCTGCATGTAAGTATCCATGCATCAATAAAGCTTAACTAATAACCAAGAGGGCACACAAACCCAAGGTAATGGTTTGTCTACCAGAATGCACCATGTCTTGTCAACATGCATACATGCTGTTTTACGATATCATATTGTAGCCATTAGATGCAAGAAACGCTTTCCGATATTTTGTTACTTTTTCGTGATGTCATATGGAACATATACTGCTCGGTTTTTAAAGATGGCATTACTAATAAATTCGATGATTTCCAAATACGACATTAATTGCTTTTTCAAAATCAAAAGGGCATATTAAAAAAAAATGTATTAAATGTTTTTAGACCATCTGGACTGAAGGTCCAAGGTGGACTTTTCCCATACAAATTCCATCCGTCGTCGTCGTCGTCGTCGTCGTCGTCGTCGTTAACTTTCCACATGTTCGACTCTTTCTCCTAAACCACTGGACTCATTTCATCCAAACTTAGTAGGAAGTATCCCTAGCGATAGGGGATTCAGATTTGTTCAAAAGAAGGGGCTCTGCTCCCACGGGGCATCACTAGAGGACCAAAAGGGGGAACATTTGTCAAAACTTCAAAAGTCTTCTTCTAATAATCTAAAAGGTCTAGAGCTTAGTATTTTGGTTTGTAGTGACTTTCAGGCATGGAGAACCAAGTTTGTTCAAGGCGTGACCCTTGGATTAAAAATAGGTTACGCGTTTAGGGGTCAAAGTTCAACACTATCGCAAGTATGTTAATTATTCACACCTTTATCAACGGCCAAGGTAAAATAGATCAAAATATACTTTTCTCTAAGAAAATTTTTTATTTATTAAGTAATGTATTAGTGTCTTGCGAATTTCTTACGCATGAATGATATCATAGTTATAAGGGTATATTATAAATTTGTGAATTTTGTTTTCTTTAATGTTGTTGTGTATTGTAATGTAAAATGAGAATGAAAATAAAATATTGAAATGTAAAACTATTCATATTTTTGACTTCTTGTCCAAAACTACTGGACTAATTTTATCCAAACTTAAAAGTCATCCCTGGGGAAGAAATTTGTTCAAATGAAGGGGCTCGGTTCCAAGGGGGCACCACTTAGGGGCCTTTAGGGGGAAATTTAAATATATTTAAAAAATCTTCTTCTTATAAACTAAAAGGCCTAGATCTTAAAATGTTTTGGTATGTAGTATCTTTAGGGCATGGAGAACCAAGGTTGTTCAAGGCTTGACCCTTGAGTCAAAAATAGGTTACGCTTTTTGGGGTCAAAGTTCAATACTATAGCAAATAGTTAACTATTCACATTTTTAGTCCATCTGGACCAAAGGTCCAAGGTGGACTTTTCTTATACAAATCCCGTCCGTCCGTCGTAAACTTTTCAAATTTTCGACTTCTTCTCCTAAACCCCTGTACCCATTTTATCCAACCTTGGTAGGAAGTATCCCTAGGGAAGTAGATTCAGATTTGTTCAATTGAAAGGGTTTTGCCCCCAGGGGGCTCCACTAGGGGGCCAAAAGGGTGGAAATTTGACAAAACTTCAAAAATCTTCTTCTAATAAACTAAAAAACCTAGAGCTTAATATTTTGGTATATAGCAACTTAAGGGCATGGAGAACCAAGTTTGTTCAGGGGTGACCCTGGAGTGAAAATAGATTACGCGTTTTGGGGTCAAAGTTCAACACTATATATATATATATATATAATATAGCAAATATGTTAACTATTCACATATTTTATTTCTTGTCCTAAACCACTGGACCTATTTCATCCAAACTTAGTAAGAAGCATCCATAGGGGGAGGGGATTCAGATTGGTTCAAATCAAATGATGGGGTTCGGCCGCCAGAGGCGCCACTTTGGGGAAAAAATCTTATTCTAATAAACTAGAAGACCTACAGCTTAATGCTTTGTTATGTAGTAACTTTAAGGCATGGAAAACCAAGTTTGCTCAAGGCGTGACCCTGGGGTCAAAAATAGGTTACGCCTTTGAGGTCAAAGTTCAACACTATATATATATATATAGATAGCAAATATGTTAACTTTCATCCAAACTTGGTATATGTCATCCCTTTAAGGAGAGGATTCAGGTTTGTACAAATGAAGGGGCTTAGCTGAAAGGGGACTCTACGAGGGGCCAAAAAGGGGGAAAATGTGTTAAAACTTCAAAAATCTTCTTCTTATAAACTAGAAGGCCTATAGCTTAATATGTTGGTATGTAGCAACTTAAGGGCACGGGGAACGAAGTTTGTTCAAGGTGTGACCCTGGTGTCAACAATAGGTTAAGCGCTGTTGGGTCTAAATTCAACATTATAGCAAATATGTTAACTTTACACATTTTTGACTTTTTAGTTTTTCAAGGCATAACCCTACGATCAGAAGTTTTCAAATACCAAAAATTTACATTTAGGTCCATTTAAACCAGATGGACGTTAAGGCCCTATGGGCCTATTGTTTAAATTCTTGTCCAAAAATACTGGACTAATTTCATCCAAACTTGGTAGAAATCATCCCGGGGAAGGGAATTCAGATTTATTCAAATGAAGGGGCTCGGCGCTACTTTTGGGGCCTAAAGGGGAAAATGTGACAAAATTTCAAAAATCTTCTTAAATAAACTAGAAGGCCTATTGCTTAATGGTTTGGAACATATTTCATTTTAGAGCTTTGAAAAGTAAGTTTTTTTAAGGAATGATCCTGTGGAGTATTCAAATGCCAAATATTTACTTTAATAGACCTATTTTAACCAGATGAACGTTAAGGCTTAATGGGCCTCTTGTTATTCTTGAATACGGCACTCCAAACATTTAAATTTCACTTATGTAGAATATCCCAATTTTAATGCAGCGCTTTCCAATTTATGGTTTCAAGAACCTTCAAAACCATTTTAAGGTAGTAATGATTGATCAACAATATAATTGTAGTTATGCACTTGTTGGATCTTATCTGCACAACAATGCCAACACTCCTAAAGTTAAATTTTCAACACTGTTTCCTGTTTACCACTCGGCACAATATTTGACAGGTTCTTCCCAAAAAGCAATTTATCTTACTTTCATGTTCCATAATTTCGATCTAAACAACGGAATAACCCGGAGCACTTAAAACTTTGCTATTTAAATGTCCTACAACTTTATTCCTTCATTTGCAGCTGAATGGAAAAAACATTATGCGTATTCAAAATGTGTTATATATCATGGAAGGAATCGTTAAACAAGTTAATGTTCTTGTTTTGACAATTTAATTAATTAATTAAACACTACTAATACATATGTTGAAGTGCAGTAAACTCCAAAACAACATAATTGGAGTTCATTATGCTGCTTTGCAAACCAAGCCTTCAACACTAGGGTATGTACATAGGATAGTTCAAGTTTGAATTGGTTTCCAATATTACATAAATCCCCATATTACTCTTGCTTTTTAACCAACTTTAGTCACTTTGTCATACCATCTCTATCTAAACACATTACATAATTTTAACAATAGAGGCTTTGCACGTCATTCAAGACTGGTGATTTAAAGGGCTACTGGCCAAAATTTACCTGTGTGGAGGGAAACTGGTGAGTGCTGACTATATAATCTTACTAAATTTGGCCATATTCACACAGTCGCTACGAATTCAAATACAAATAAAATACTTTTTCGTTGACATCATTGTAAAGCATGATTTTAATTCTTTCCAAATATATTATATTCATGAAATCATGTGCATGCATGACGGATTTATCACACATTTTCTACACCCTGTTTTTCTACAATATGATATGATTACAGCATCTAAGCGTGCCCTCCAACATGGCTGACCGGTGACGTCACGTGCAACAACTATTTGTTAAAAGATATTGTATATTTTTTAACAAATTACTCGCATAAAGGAGTCACTTGTATTCTTCTTTCAAACATACTGTAGTTGTTTTTGATAAGATAAGGCAATTCAGTCACAAAGTCAAACGTATATCTACTTTTTGTACATCTACACTTTAAACATGCACATCTCTAGTTGCCAAATCATCTAATCAAGATAAACGTTTAACTTTTGTCATATGGACGTTTGATTGAGAAGGCAAGTTATGCAACTTTGGAGGCTAATGGAAATTTTCCGAGATCTTTATTTATAGACAAGTGTTGGGTATTCTTATGGGACCGAATTGTGCACCACTAATACCTGATTTGTTCCTTTCCTTCTATGAAGTATTCTTATGGCTATATTTAACAGGGATAATCACTACAATTATATCTCATTCAGTAGGACATTTCGATTCCTGGATGGTAATCGTCGCTTTGAAACCCAAGTTTTATTAATACATACCCGGCTTAAATTGACTAGGGCTAATTAATTTATCAGCGAAGTAAGATTAGTTTAAACATATTTTATTTGTCAATATACAAAATGGATTGAACACAAGTTATCCAACTTATAAAAGTTCACTCTGCTGCTACTTATTAGTTATTTTATGAATTCAATCAATTCTTAGTATAGTTTTTCAGTCAGACAGTCTTTTTATTTTATTATTTTACAGAAGTAGTACATTACATTCATGTAATCGTCCTTTGTGGTTGGGAATTACCAGAATTCAATCTCCTTAATCTTAGAACTCCCCTAACCGACATGATTCATCTTTAAGTTGTCTGACTTTGTTTTTCTAAGTCACTTGTCTTTTTGGTTGTTGTCCATCTTTTTAATAATGCGTCTATCTGGTCATTTTATTCCATGCCGTTTCTTATTTGTCAATCTTTTGTAAGCATCTGTCATTGAAGTTGTCTGTTTTGTAGGTTACCTTAATCTAAGTTATCAGCCAGTATAATTATCTGACATTATATATTTCTTAACCAACCACGATTAGTTGTCAGTAGCATTTTGACGTTTACAGGCAGTTAATTTTCTTTGGGTTTGTTGATGTCATTCACAAAAATGTTTTTGGCCTGATAGGAGTGTATTTCTGTTGATGTGTGATCAGATAATATGATCATCATTTACGTTAGTCAAAACTGTCGCTCAATCATACATATTCATGAAACATATTTATCAGTCATGTTTAGTTAAAAAGACAATTATCTTTGTCCTTCAAAGATGACATAAGGTAAATTCAAACATACAAATTGACTCAATAGAATACGAAAGCTCTTAAGATGCGGGTATTAATACAACATTCTATACAAAGGTCACTTTCATTTATGCAATACGTGTAGATCTGTTTCGATACCGTAAAACGTTTTCTGTGTGCGTCCAACGTTTTCCTTTTGTTTGCCCATGTCCATGGACTGACAACTTTTGAATATTGTCTTGGTTTTTCGCGATTACTACTTTCTTGACAAACAGAAGATTTCATTTTTATAAAGGCAAGTAATTGTCATCTGACTTGACCTTAACAAAAGAGTTCCAAATGTCAAGAGAGATAAGTTACGTATTGGCACGAGTATGTCTTTTATCTTTTGAAAACAGACGAAAGTGTTAAAAAGGCAATAAATGCAAAATTATAAATAAAATTCAATTCAAGAAGTGTGCTACGAATCTGTGTAAAAAGCAAGATACAAAGCAACTACACAGAGCATATACAAGAACTCATTTTTCAACTATGCTGAATGGTTGAGTTAAAACTATCGGAATGTATATTCAGACCTATCTTGGAAGGATACCACCAAGTGATTTTAGTTCTCATCACCACAGATTTATAAAAATCTCGAAAAACATCATACTAAACATATCTATTGCTCTGGAATGCAATATGACCCTTAAGCGACAATCGTCCTAATATTGCACCTTAAGTATAATATGATGGTTTTAGATACCGGAACAAAGTGTTGATAGGCAGTTAAAATTACGGAGTAAAGTGTACATCAAAAACCTTTCTACACCCCAAGAACGTCAAAGAACAATAATTCCCAAACATTGAAGCTAACAAGAGTTTCAACAATACTTAACATGTTTTATTCAAGAGCAGCGAGGCAGAATGTGTTAGCGCTTAAAATTAAATGAAGACAACTGAGTTTATGTGTTTATCTCGTCTTGCCCGAGATTAGACGAGATTACGTCATCTTAACATCTTAAGGGGGTATATATTAGCCGTGTTTAACAGAGAGAATTTAATAAAGGCACTTCTGCACAAGAGGCGGTTTGCAAATAGACGGTGGTCGATCGCTTCATCAACGGGGATGCTGAGCCGTAAGAAAGTAGAAGCTGTCATGTTGCATTAGGCGTCATTTCCTGACGAAATATGATGTCTATTTTCTGTACAAGTGTTGACCTCTATATGCATGTTACAAGGGTAACTTCAAATTCCTATCATTTATAGAGTGGTGTCATTAGTTTAGGTTGTTCAACTAATTGACTCAAAGTTTCAATTTACAAGTACATGTAGCAATAATTCTTTCTTCCTTTGCAGAAATCTTTATTTAGAATCGAATGCAGTATTCATTAATTATTTGTAATTTGAAAGGCAAGCTAAGCTGAATTTAAATGGCCCAATATTATCCGTGAAGTTGATTTAAAGCCGATTAGATCTTTCCTGTGAACATTGGTATTTTAATACAACAGTTTCTCTAAGAAATGAGGTTTTCGTTACATAAATTCACATTGGCAAAATTAAGATCGTAATCTTAAGTTAAACAGCGTCTAATCGATTGGCGTTTTAAACGTCAAATTGAATAATAAATCATTTCTTTTTATGTGTACTTTCGTTATGTGTCTTTTTTTTGTAAATTGTTGGTTGGTAGCAAATCTAATTTAGATGAGATTCATTTAGCTAACCAACATTGTGTAAAAATATTTCAACATAGACATGTATTCATACAATTTTCTCCCCATTGAAAACTTCCATTAAAAAGTCATAAATCAATGATATACATTTGATTAATTGCTTTACTAAATCAACTTAGTTGAAAGAAAAGCCGAATAAATCAATTAATCAATAAATCAGTGGTTATGTAAGAAATGAATAAGTAATTGCCATCGGACAAACTTCATTTGACAAGGAGATACAGTTAATAAGTCCACCTTGTTCTATGAAATGATCGAGGAACGATAATGTATAACCAAAGGCACAAACACGACTTGTCCGTTGCTTCTTTGAATGGATCGTCAATAATTGACGAAAGACTCAAGAGGATTCCGATTGTACTAACGATTGATTCGTCAAACATAAAAGCGTAAATATGATATCATTATCGTTTTGCCAAGTTCAGCCAATTCTCAGAGGAGTGGAGAATTTTCCTTTGCTTTGGACATGTATACTCCAAATATGTCAAAAGCGTCCTTATTTAGCTCGAGTTATCGCATTGTGCCTATAATGAGCTGTGGTGTATATGGGGAAACCATGTAAGGCCGTTGTTATAGTCGGAATTGACATCTCCGTCTTCCCGGCTTTGTCAAGTTGTAATATATCGGTATTTTGTTATCGCGATGTCTTCAGCTGCCACTTGCAGTCTTTGACCGCTTGGAACAACAATGAACCGTGTTTCTACAATACCGTCAATTACAGGGATCCACTGTGAGTTAAAAATGTCATTTGCTTGAAACATATTTCCAGCGTGAAAGCGGATTTCTTTTTGTTATATTAAGATAATTCATAACAATATTAGCCTTCTAAACTTCACGATTTCGTTGACCTTGAACCCATTTATCTTAACGACAATACAGAAAAAGCGAGATAATGCCAATTTTATACGTTCACGCCTGCACAATCGTCTCTCGGGACTGTGATAGATGAGTGAGTATGTACAGATATGTTCTAGTGCCCATTTACTTGTGTTAAACGTAATAAGCAGGATCTAAATTCAAATTTAATAAATCACCAATATCTCATCGGTTTCCATAAAGACGAGAATGAAAAATGCAAAGCGTGCTCCGAAGACACAGAACCATATCTCTTAGGAAAACATGTTTGCTATCTTTACATCTCAACAGAAAATTACAGCGTGCAGCTACTTTCTTCTGTTTGGTTTTAAGCTAATAAGTTAAAAATAAAAAATATAAATTTGTTATTTAAACTCAAGAACCCGGGGTAGCGCGGTACATGACCCAACTGTTGTACAACTTTACACGAACACACGTAGGGATGAATCAAACGCTTGACAGTTTACACTCAATAGATAGTGATCTGCTCCTAAC
This sequence comes from Pododesmus macrochisma, assembly GCA_032359645.1. Classification (NCBI taxonomy): domain Eukaryota; kingdom Metazoa; phylum Mollusca; class Bivalvia; order Pectinida; family Anomiidae; genus Pododesmus; species Pododesmus macrochisma. Next base: position 7,300 of record JAUMGZ010203352.1, on the reverse strand, counting down.
AAAATAAAACAGACGTATAACTACAGGCCTGGCTTTTGAAATGTTTATTAAATTTGATATGTATATATGTTTGGGTCGATATAAATTTGATATTTGGACGCCCCCTCTTTGCGTCACTTTAGTATTGGCTAGACACCATTATTTATCGCCAGTGAAGACATTTGTGAACATAATGCTTTCAAGTCTTGGTCGTCAATTATCCAAACGTCAAAGGGACCGAGATTTTTTTGAATCTGATTTCACATTGTGTTCAATACATACATAACGAATTTCCAAGCGTATCTCGTCTGATACAGCTGAACTGTTTCTTTTCAAACACCGACAACTTGCTTTAAGTTGATATATGTATTCGTATGTTCTTTATTTCACGAATTTCCTTGTTTTCTTCGGCCGTCAGTCCTTCTGATTCAGATATTATTCATATGCGTTGAGGTTTATGTTGATCGCCTGTGTCTTATTTTGTTTGGTCTTCTCTTGTTTTTTGTTTGTCATAAATTACTGCATTTATAATCTTCAAATTTACACGTGTCTTACATATTTTTGAAAACCATATATTCTCACTATATATTTGTCTCAAGATAAACGAGAAGAACAACTTCATTAATATTCATAAAATGTTTTTTTTTTCTCTATGTGCATTGGAAATGAGGGCGCCGTCTACAAAGTAACTATCAAATCGATTGGTTCACTTGTTACAATTGTTACGACGGAATTGATTGGTTCATTTCCAAGAATCTTAAAACGAAATTGATTGGTTTATTTTTTTCTTATCAGCAGTACACAAGACTGAACAAACATATTAAAGGATTTGCTGAGTGCCATCAGCATGGTATAGAATGTCGCTGTAAAACAGAGAATATCTCCTTAAATTGACGAGACTAATTCGGTGTGAACAATCGCTGAATGGTAAAATGCCAGTTTCGCTTATCTCTGGACGACGACATATTTGCTTTAGAACATCACACACACTGCCTTTAATATAATCATGATTCGACACTTGCTGTTGATGATATAAAACACAAGTATATAAACATCATGATATATATAAAATCTTTTTGAACACCGTTAAGAATGTCTCGCCAAAAATGGGAATATGTGAAACACGCCAACATCTTAAATATCTAGAACACAAAAAGGCACAAGTAAAGCCGTGACGAAAGGATAGGAAAAGAACAGGTTAAATAAACTATAACTTACAATATGTTGTTGTTGCTTTCATTAAGATCTAAAATACGAAATTTGAATTCTAAAAAGTTGAATTTGAGATTTTTTACCTAAAACAAATTATTTTACATGCAACCTGCGAGAAAAATGTTCCATATTGGAAAAATCAACGGTTCTGTACTTCCCGTAATAAACATATATACATGGTTTTTCCAATCTGAAAGCCTAAGCCCCCACTTCCGCTTCTTAAAGGATTCACAAACCGGAAGGGAGCCCACTGTTTCTACGCCAGACGACCAAGACGACCAAGACGACTCTTGCCTGGAATAATACAGCTTTTCTGTCAGTGAATGTGTTTGTGTGTGTGAGAGCTTGTTTGTTTGTGTGTGCTTGCGTGTGTGTATGTTGCTATTCCAGCAATGCAACAACTTAAATGTTAGCCAACTTGATTCAATAACCATACTAATATCAAGACAGGGCGAATTTTGTTGTTGACTTCTTAGTTTTATCTTTTGACATTTCCATAACATTCACATTTCAGTTTATGCCCTCGGTGGTAAAGACAGACCATGTTTTATGTCCTTTTTTTTATCAAGCCGCCCACATACATTCAAAATTGCGTTTGGAATCTTAGCAATTTCACTTTGTAGGCAGGCAAACAGTGATGCGGGCAAGAAATTGCTTAAGTTAAATGAAAAATATATACACGTTATTTAGGCACCATGTCGCAATTTCTTTTTAAAAAATAAGGTTAAGTTTTACATAAGTTCAAAACACGGTAAATAAATTAATCTTTAGAAGTTAATAAGTACAGAATTTAAAGAAGGAACATTTCTGTTCTGTCGTAATTCAAGAAGCAACTGCTCCGTGCGCCTAATGGGACCGGGTTGTTGGTTCCTAGTTTCAATGTTATGTACGATGAAAGCTGCGATACATGTACCTGCTCTTCCACTTTGTTAATATCTGAATGGGCGATAAAGACAAACAGAAAGCTTCCTATACGAATGTGAGAAGCTCCAACATTTTATATGCTTGGAATGTCACATACTGTTTTTATACATTCGATTTGATAGCAGTTGACATCCGTGCACATGTGTAGATGTTAACGAGTGCATATTCATAAAAGAATAGACTGTACGTTAATCAGATGAAAACACTGGGTGAACTTTCGGTGCCATATGACCTATACCTGTGTTGATGCGTCGTTAAACGTGTTCAATTGCAATTGCAATATGAAAACAAGTCTGGTTCCCGAACACGCTTGCTATCGCAATTCTCAGCAAATGCGATAGCAAGCGTGTTCGGAACCCAGACTATATGAAAACTAGAAATGACGCCATCGTCGTCATTGTTATGGAAACGTAGGAATAGTCTATTGCGCTTTACGTTTCTACGTATATTTAATAGTGATGGCAATTAAGCAGGTAAATTTGTGTAATACTGACGTCAAACAACTCTCTATAGATAATGGTCAGGAAATTTATTTTTATGGTTCAGAGAACAGGAAATTATGCTCCGACAAAACGCGTAAATTTTGACAATGCTGACGAATACAAAACTGTCATGTATACTGCTAATACCATGTATTGTTAAGAATCATTAATAGTTCTATTATATCAAATTTTACATAATAAAATGAATTCATTTGTGTCTGATTGTGCAAAGTTGTTATTGATACATATACACGTAAAGCCCGTTACATAGATATCCGTAAGTATATATTATCCGGTAACGTTAAATTTAGTCCCACAAAAACGTCTGGCTCTGTTGAGCATCGTATGATTAACAAAAGCTAAAATTATGCCGTTTCTGTGCTTCCATATTTGTAAACTAATTTTAAAGAAATCGAAAGTTGAAAGTAGAAAAAATAGTATTGAACTGAGCGCCAGACAAGAGTTAAAGATAATTATAGATCTTTGAAAACATTTCTTCAGAAAAATGTTCAGTAAAGGCCTTAAAGAGACTCTAGCGGATAGGCGGCTATCAAAATCTATCTGCATGGGACATATTTTCATTATTCGTGTGATTAACCAGTTTCTGTGAACAGAAGTTATAAGTTAAACGTTTTCGACATTGTGTTTTCAGGATTGGGGAAGCATGAAGTTTGTATTTAATAGGATTTCAAAAAATCAATGGATAAGAATCGTAGGAATATGTAGACTGCGATATGTCAATGTCTCGAGACAGACAAGTCATATTTGTCGTGCAATACTTCAGCTAAAAATATATGTGAATGTATTTAATTTTTAACATAGATAAAATGAAGTCTGGTTTAAACGCATTCACCGTGCGATGAAATATTCTTCTTGAAGTACAGCTAAACTTATCCGTGACATATAAATCGCAATCGTTTTTCTCATTTCATGAATAATTTTATTGAAGAATACCATTTAGATAAGAACTCTCCTGTGTTTAAAAGTAATAAAAGCGTAAACTGAATTTGTGTGTGTGACAAACGGTATATACGTTTTGCTTCTTCCAATTTTTTTGTTTCTTTTCAGTAACAATCTTCTTTTTTCAAGATTAAAACTATTAACTATTTTTCAACTGAATGTACACGTATTAGTCACAAATATATTCATAAATATAAAACGAAACCTACAGTAAAACATGTTGCCGAATACATATATAAAGATGGTTGCAAAAATGAAGATGTAAATTAACACATTTTACGTTGCCGGATCTCACTTTCCGTCTGAACGGAAAAAAACTTTTTAACCACGTTTAATAATTTAAACAACAAGAGGCCCATCGGGCCTTAACGCCAATCTGGATTGGCATTTGCATACTTTTGACCCTAGGGTCAGGCCTTGAACAAACTTGGTTCTCCGTGCACTACAGTTACTACAAACCAAAGCATTTAGCACTAGGCCTTTTATTTCATTAGATAACGATTTTTGAAATTGTTTTCAAATTTCCCCCCTTTCGGCCCCAAAAGTGGCGTCCCATGGGGCCCGAGCCCCTTCATAAGAACAAATCTGAATTCCCTTCCTCCAGAGATGACTTCTACCAAGTTTGTATGAAATTGGTCCGATATTTTGAACAAGAAGTCACAAATGTGAATAGTTAAATATTTGTTACAGTGTTTAACTTTGACCCCATGGTCAAGCTTTGAACAAACTTGGTTCTCCATGCCTTAAAATAACTACATGCTAACACATTAAGCTCTAGGCATTCGTGTTTATTAGAAGACGATTTTTGAAATTTTGTTAAATGTTCCCCCTTTCGGCCCCCAAGTGGCACCCCCTGTGGCCCGAACCCCTTCATTTGAACAAATCTGAATTCCCTTCCCCCAGGGATGACTTCTACCAAGTTTGGATGAAACTAGTCTAGTAGTTTTGGACAAGAGGTCAAAAATGTGAATAGTTAACATATTTGTTATAGTGTTGAACTTTGACCCTAGGGTCACACCTTGAACCAACTTGATTCTCCATGCCCTAAAGTTACTACATACCGAAAAATGAAGCTCTAGGCCTTCTATTTTATTAGATAAAGATTTTTGAAATTGTTTTCAAATTCCCCCTTTCGGCCCAAAGTGGCGTCCCATGGGGCCCGATCCCTTCATTTGAACAAATCTGAATTCCCTTCTCCGGGGGATGACTTCTACCAAGTTTGGATGAAATTAGTCCAGTAAATTTGGACAAGAGGTCAAAAATGTGAATAGTTAACATATTTGTTATAGTGTTGAACTTTGACCCCAGGGTCACACTTTGAACAAACTTGATTCTCCATGCCCTAAAGTTATTACAAACCGAAAAATTAAGCTCTAGGCCTTCTAGTTTATTAGAAGAAGATTTTTGTATTTTTGACAAATATTCCCCCCTTTGGCCCTCTAGTGGTACCCCTGGGGGCCGAGCCCCTTCATTGAACAAATTTGAATCCCCTTTCCCTAGGGATACTTCCTACTAAGTTTGGATGAAATGGTTCCAGCGGTTTGGTAGAAGAGGTCTCAAATGTGAAATGTTTACGACGGACGACGGACGGGATTTGTATGAGAAAAGTACAACTTGGACCTTTGGTCCAGAAGGACTAAAAATTATAAGAATAAAATTCCAATTCTTAGCTAGATTAATGTTTTGTTTCATTTTGGCAGACAGACGGCTTATCCCACGCGCTATTTGAGTTGTCAGTTGTGCCACAAACAGTCCCCAATCTTAAAACAAGTTTTACGACTTCACAAAAATCTAATAAACCATGTGCAGAAGCACTTAGCTTAATTTGTTATTGACTTTTGAGTTCTTTGTGGGAAATATGTATCATTCTTCTTCATAATCCTTTTGCACATTTGTCATTTTGACCCGTTTTGGGATATCGATATTAGAAGATATACGGGCCCAGTCTCATCCAGGCGTTTTACGGAGCTGTAAACACATATTGCAAGTATTGTTTATTTCAATGCAACGTAGTTAGTTACGGATCTTAAAGTGCATCGTGTCAATGTTGACCCAGTCTTGATATTTATCTCACTAATGAGTTATGCACGCAGTTTGGGTATGTGAGAGATAATGTTGCAATATGTCTGCTTTAATGGATCTTTTGATAATTCTAAAATTCCTATTAATGATCTTTGAGTTTTTGAACTTTTTGCAGAACATATTTTATGTCTTATTTAAACGTATTAAATGTTATCAGGGGTTGATATAGAGGCGGATAACTGAACAGGAATGTATTGTATGATTGTATGCACTTGTGGTATAATGAGACGAGAGGACAGACAATGCATATATCTTTATAAATTGAAAATATTTTATTGTTGATTAAAGATGTTTAGTATTATAATGTGCATATGACTATGACATATGGCAGTGCAAAATCTCTATCCATTCAAGAAATCAATTCCAAATCAATTTTAAATCCCTGCCAAACCAATATCCGTAGCTCGGACCAGAATACTATTCAAGTGTTTGTTGTGAGGACGAAAGGATTAAACCTTCCGTTCCGCAGTAAAATTAAAAGGTTGTTTTCTTTTCGTAATTATCAAAAGCATCTATGTTTATTTTCTTAAGTATCAATATTTCTTGAATTTTGTAATGCTAAACCATTTTCACTTGAATATCTTTTTTGATGGATCATGTTTTATACTTGAATACGTTCATTTCTGTCTTGAAACAAAATCTGCAAAAAGCTCGGAAACATGCGACTGACAATACGGTCGAGGAAGCAATTATTTCACGACCAAACTAAAGCAACATCGTGTTCTTCAAATTAGAAGGTCGCTAGAAACCTCTGAGTTTTTAAAAAAAACTGGATGTTCATCAGAGCCACATGGCCCGGGGCGTACATCATAATGAACGAAAACGTGATATGCATTAGGAATTCCCTATAGAAGAAAAATCGACATTTTGTGTGAAATAATACAGAATGTTACACGTCCACCACACAAAACAAACGTAAATATTTATTGGCACGTGTTACACACACAATGCTAAATGTGCAGTATTTTCTATATTTAAACAAAAGCCCCACAATAATAAGTTTAACCGAAACAACAACTGAATTGAGGTCGGTAGAAATTTAAAAAATCTTATGATAATTGATTTTTTTTATTTGCTTTTTATGGGCGATAGGGAAACATTTGAGGTACCTTGTAATTTAAAGATTTTTTACCTAAAATTATAGGGAAAAGGTAGAAGCATTGTTCCTCGGTGACCGTGTATACATTTTATGTTCAAAATTGAAATCTTTTATCTTTTCGTGATACGTTAAAGGACTTTTCTGATTTCTTTAATCGCTGTGATTTACAGTTTACCCGTAAAAGACATTTGTACGGATGCACTTCATAAGTATGTGTGAAGAAGAATTTAATCGAACTCAGTAAAATGTATGAATTAATGTTCACTTGACAAGTTTTAATTCAATATACTGGTCATTAAGTCTAGAATAGCTGTTTGAAAGTTTCAAGCTTACATAAAAGCATCAAAGTGCATAATTAGAAATCTTTTATTTCAAATATTGTTAATACTTTCATTTTGAAAGTTCTAACGCACGAAATAAGAAAAAGTCTTTTGAAATTGCCTTGTAGTTAAAGTTACATGTAAATGTAAACAATTATCCCATATATAGAGAGTTCAGGCCAATGGCGTCTACGCTAGAACCTATGGGAAATCGCCCCAACTTTGGTCCCGGATATCTCAGC
>JAUMGZ010203341.1:0-12403 GCA_032359645.1 Pododesmus macrochisma | reverse complement strand
AACACGCTTGATTTTCCATGTCCTAAAAAAAATACATTCCACAAAATCAAGCAGTAGGTATTCTAATTTAAAACATTTTTAAAAATTGTCCTCATTTTGGCCCCAAAGTGGCACCTCTTCAGGACTGAGCGTCTATCATTTGAACAAATCTGAACCCCTTCCCATAACGATCCCTTCTACCAAGTTTGTATGAAATTATTCAAGTTGTTTTGGACAAGAAAATAATATATTTGCCATATAAATATAATGTTGGACTTTGATTCAAAAATGCAAAACCTATTTCTGACCAGGGTCACGCCTTGAACATACTCGGTTCTCCATGCCCAATAGTTACTACATACCAAAGCATTAAGCTTTATGTCCTCTAGTTTATAAGATTTGTCAAATTTTCCTCCCATTTAGGGCCCAAAAAGTGGTGCCCCTTGGAGGCCGAACCCCTTCATTTTAACAAGTCTATATCTCCTTACCATAGGGATACTTCCTACTAAATATGGATGAAATTGGTCCAGTGGTTGGAGAAGAAGTCAGAAAAAGATGAAAAGTTTATGACGGAAGACGGGCGGATGGAATCGATTTTTATGAGAAAAATCCACCTTGGACCTACGGTCCAGATGGACTAAAAATCTACCACAGACACCAGAAACATAAATCAAACATTCCACCAGTTTTAGTTCTAAAATTTTGTCAGGGTCATATCTTGTTTTGTTTGTCTTCGAAAACAAACTTTCAACACACACAACATCAGTAAAAAATTTGCAAAAATCTTCAAGCAGTTCTTTGCACAAGTTGACAATATCTAGGCCAATCAGATGCCTTGTTTGTCATATTGAACTGAGTTTGGTGACATCAAAAAATTGTTAAAGGGGACGACGATTAGAGCACCATCCCCAGCAAATTTACACAGATGGACCGCTCTTAGCGACGACTACAGCTCACCCCAAGCCTTTAGATCAGGGGAGGTAATAAATACAACAAACACACTCATATATCATATCAATCATTTATTCAATATTTATAATAACAATAATTCATCTGCTGGTTATTACTCATTTACACAATTAAAATATGGGTAGAATAGAGCAGGTCAATTTAAGTATCAGGTATAGTACCCACAAAACAATGTATTCATTTTCTGTAAGTAAAATCTCCTGTATGATACACTGTGTTGCTAACTATTATCAAGTTAATATTAGGTGTGCATTACACAAATATGCTTACATTCATACACAGTAACCTTCTTTAAGTTTTAAAATCATAATTTCTTTGACGATCAATCATCTATGTGAAAATGTTATTAGTATGAAACTTTTTGATCATACAGCTAATTAAAAATATAACAAAACTATGATAAGGGTGTGTAATTTTAAAAGCTGTGATATGTATCCTGCACTGCAGAGGGATCTATGTGTCTATTTCCCGTACCAGAAATAATTAACTAAATATAAATGTATCATCAAACAGTATATGTTGATAACATGAGCAGTAAAACTTTAATGACAACTGTATACACTACTTCTTTTGATTACATACCTTCATAATCATTGTTTAATATCAATTAATTTATAAATTAATTACTTGATTTTCGTTAGCATTTGTCAGGGTTACATTAGAAATCAAAATCATCAGGATGAATTACAAAATAAACACATTTTATCGCTGAACATAAAATAGATCAAATTCACTACATTTTGTTAATGGTTTTTTTTAGATATCGGTAGGACTATTACAAACAAGTGCATTGTATACTTATGGTTTTATGATTTGTGTAGTTATTAAACCCTATGAATACAACACTTCAGTCATACAGGGTAAATCATACCTCACACACAAGACTTTCTCCATATCTACAAATTCTTCTTAACTAACATTAAAGCCCTAATCATCTTTAATTGTTAACTTTGCAAATTATTTTGAAGTCTAAGAACTTATATTTGAATGTGATAAATATGAGTTTTACACAAACTATAAAAACTACTAGGATCAGTATATTGCACATGTTAAATGTAAGCATTAAAATATAAATATTTCTAATCTCCAGACTATGATAGCAGATTCTTTAGGAAGTTTTGCCTGTATTACATACTCTGACTGTGCTGACCTCTTGTTACTACACAGAATAACAACAATCATGTGCACTCATGGGTTACAAAAGGAATGTTCATATAATCAAGCGAGTGTCTAATATTTTTAAAATTAATATGTAACAATATTTCTCCCTTGATGTTTGTGGTAAATCTTAAAGCATAAACATTTAACATGATTTACACATTAATTAGGGGATGGTTATAAAAACTATTTACAATTGTCATCACCTACCTGTATACCTGATGAAACTGATAATTCATTTACTCAACAGAAGAAGTAGAAACACTTAGATTTCTTTTAATCATTTTGAGACAATCTTTTTCTCGTAATTTATCCAACAAATATTACGAAACAAAATTTGAATTGAGAAGTGTTGAGTCCATGAATATAAATCCTATCTTTAGAAACAAGTAATATGTGTCAATTTACCAAGTAAATTTCATTTAATACAATGCAAGTCAACAAAAATATCACCACAATTGTGAACAGAAGTTTTCTTACAAGACTGACCTATACTATGGTGCAAGTCATGTCTACTATCAACAATGGTTAACATTAAAGCTACATAACAATCACTAATCAAAACCATCCAGGCACTTTGTAATATATAACTCATTTATAGTTTTACCTTAGTTAAAACAACCTAATAGGCAAGATAAGAAGAAACCTTATAACATTCTGATTCAAAGATAGTTTTATCATGTGTAAATTAATGTTAATGTTTTCTTCAACACAATATATTCATAATGTGTGCATGTGAGACAGTGTCTATACTATTCAGCATTCCCAATGAAAATTAAATGTTCATTTAGGCATTAGGTTAGTAAAACGTCAAACTCTAGCAGGTATTTAATTTCCTAAGTCCAGGGATGGAACATGCATATCATTACTTAGGTTAGGTCTAAGTGAAGTCTGAAAATACATGCAAGATTTAATCATATTCAACATGGGGCACCTCTAGAGAAGCACATTTATAGTAGAATCAATCAAATTGTTGTATTTTTAAAAAGTATGTCAAAATAATTATTGAACTGGTTTCTGATGTGCCCATTTTTTCATGAAAAATCTCACATGATATGCAACACAATTAAGTGCAATAAATTAGTGGCTTTTACCCTTTATAGCATGTTATTGGCTCAGATAAAGTGGAAACAGGTCACTAATAAATATAATATCTACAAAGGACAAAAAAACAATATTCTGTGCAAAGGACCTCATACAAGAAATCATGTCTTTTTACAGCCCATCCTTATGAATCCCTTCTTTAGCTAGTGGGTATTTCTAAGGTCAAGATGTATAAATAATTGTGTACCAAGCTTGATTTATTTAAAATAAGATTGAAAATATTGTATCAAAGTTTATTATTAATTACAAAGTTGCTGAGGAAATATTTGTATAGAATGTTATTGATATTTTCTAAATTTTTTCTTATACACAATTTTCAACATTTCCAGTGTTATCATTTTCTCCCTAATACTTATTTCATTTGACTTCAACCACTAGTAATTTGTACACAGGCGGCTACAGAAGTAAAAGAATGTGATCCTGCATTTATACATGGCATAGGACTAACTACAACAAGGGGACATTATAAATAAACAATACATCATCATGCGTTTAAATGAAATAACAATAAGTGTAATACTATTACATTATATATACACTCCAATGAGGTGCATCAACTTTGTAATACAGTATCATTCATTGACTTTGGTCCAGTAATACCATCTTGAATATACAGTGTACCACGTTTCTCTCTTGACTTGCTTAAAGCAGGGTACATCTTCGGTTACTATTGCCTTCAAAATTATCTTCCTGTCTAAATGAAGAGACTTTTCAATATTATAAAGTAATGTATAAAGACACTTCATCTCGGTGTCATATAAATTATCTATGAACAGACTAGAGCTGTGGTCTGAACTTTAACAAAACAAAAAAAAAACCAGTGCAGTACAGTACAGCCATAGTGGACAGGTGATCAGACACCCTACACCATTAATATTTTAAGTGAGAATCTGGGTTTTCCTTGAGGAAAAAACTCCATCCAGATTTTTCTGTTTAATGTACAGCTATATATGGTGTCGCATATTTAAACAGGGTGTTTAGATGAAATCTGCTTATTAAGATATGAACCATCACTCAGCAGTAGGTAGTCAAGAACCAATGCACAGGCTGACTACCGCAGTTCAAATATTTACCTGCATAATTTTTTAAGTATGTTTATGTATGTGCAAAAAGCAGCTACAAAAATCATAGCTTAATTTTGTAAAATAAAATATATATTCTATGATGAATATAATTTACCTTGCTCATTTTGTAATGTTACAGAAAAAAGTTTAGGAAAAACAATATTTCAAAGGAGTAACATTTTCAAGAGCTGTGAAAAATCTGATCATCTGTCCACCACACGTGTGCTGAACCTCACCTACAAATCATAACTGAACGCAGAAGTGAATTAAATATCCATACTTTATAGCTATTACTTCATTATAGAGGACTTCAAGCTCATATTACATGCACTGAAGCATTTTTTGTGTAACTTGCTTTAATTTGTATATCATGTAGAGACAATTTAATTGTCTGTTTGACTACATCATATCTACATTATATCTACATTCTTTCAGCATGTTTAATTAATCAATTACAGCAAACTTCAGTTACAAACACAAACATCATCTCTCTTGAAACACATAACGAATTCTATACATTAATATACAGAGAATACTGAACTGAAGTGCTGTATCTAATACACTGCAACATGTCATTAACATATTACAGTAAGTTGGCATAGATGAACTGGCCTTCTCATGTACAAATGTAGAAGTTTTACAAAATATGCAATACAGATACAACTGTTATACGTTTAAACAAAAATAAAATTCTTATCACAAAATACAGGTTACACTGTACTACGGTGAATACAACACAAATGCCCTATACCCATCATTTACACTTCCTGGTAGTACACTATCAGTTTAAAACATCACAAACGGATAAAATATATTTCTTTCAGTCGTCTATACTGACTATCCATCAATACATCTAACAAATGTTATAAATTACTATATAGGAAATCTACAGTACTTTATTATGTAGGATATTCCTTAAAAATTTTCACTTTCATTTTTTTTGTATTCGAAAAAACAGACATTCTATTTTTTTAGAATCATATAGAAGGAGAATGTTCCCATATAACTTTTAGTTTAACTCGGTTTGACATTCAATACCAATATATAACTCTAGTGCTTTGATGGTGAGATTAATGTTTGGATATACAAACAAATGTTGTCTAAAAAGAAGTAAACATACATTGCACAATATGTAAAGTATGTACTTCCCAATTCATTTATTGATAAAACTAACACAACATTTATAGCTTAACTGAACTTGTAAAATAAAATGAATTAAAACATTCAAGTGTACCCATCATCAATGAGCAATACGCATCATAACAATATCACAGCCAATGTGTAACACACTCACACACTTCATGCTTACTCCTATGTAACCAACCTTAACTCTCCCTTCTTTAAAACAGTTTTTAAAACTAATTACACAGTAATTATTCTATATACATACAAAATATATCAATCCTATTGTGAGGTTTCTTTGTGTTTCAAATGATATTGGAAAATCAAATGTGTTTTTATAATTATGTACTGTCCAGTCACGCCCAGAGTGACTTGTAATACTATCCTACAGGTAAATACATGTGTACAATAACACTATAATGTACATCTTTTAATGTATCACATTGAATTTGAGATTGCTTTTTGTTGGTTGTTTTATTAATTTATCTCTGTTTGGAGGCTAAAAATAAAATCTAAAGCATGTTGCTGAGCAAGATTTAAATAGTTCATGTCTTGGGATTCATATGGTAAACATGTAATCTCAAGACTTGGCTTTCACCTTGTCTGAAATTTATTATTACCAAACAAGAGGCTTGTTGGGCCTTAACGTCCATCTGGATTAAATGGGCCTATATGTAAATTATTGGCATTTGATAACTTTTGACCGTAGGGTTATGCCTTGAAAAAAGTTGGTTCCCCGTGCCCTCAGGTTACATTAAACCAAAGAATTAAGCACTAGGCCTTCTAGTTTTTAGAAGATTTTTGAAATTTTATCAAATTTTCCCCATTTGGACCCCAAGTGACCCTCCCTGGGTACTAGGCCCAGTCATTTGAAAAAATCTGAACCCCTTCCCCTAAGGATGACATATACCAAGTTTTAGTTCAGTAGTGTTGGATAAGAAGTCGAAAATGTGAAAAAGTATCATATTTGCTATATATATAGTGTTGAACTTTGAACTCAAAATTAAAAACATTTTTTACCCCAGGGTCATGCCTTGAACAAACTTGGTTCTCGATTCCTTAAAGTTACTATAAACCAAAGCCTTATGTTCTAAACCATCTAGTTTATAAGAAGATTTTTTTAATTTGGTCAAATTTCCCCCCTTTTTGACCATAAAGTGGCGCCCCATGGAGGCTGACCCCATTCATTTGAACAAATCCGAACCCCCTGCCCAAAAGGATGACATCTACCAAGTTTGGATAAAATTGGTCCAGTAATATTGGGCAACAAGTCAAAAATGTGAAAAGTTAACATATTTGCTATAGTGTTGAAATTTGACCCAAAAACGTGTCACCTATTTTTTACCTCGCCTTGAACAAACTAGGTTCTCCATGCCCTAAAGTTGCTATATGCAAACACATTAAGCTCCAGGCCTTCTAGTTTATTAGATGAAGATTTTTGATGTTTTAACACATTTTCCCCCTTCTGGCCCCCTAGTGGTGCCCCAGCCCTTTCATTTGAACAAATCTGAATCCCCTTCCTCTATGGATAATTCCTATCAAGTTTGGATGAAATAGGTCCAGGGGTTAAGGACAAGAAGTTGAAAATTTGAAAAGTTAATGATGACGGACAAGATTTGTATGAGAAAAGTCCACCTTGGACCTTTGGTCCAGATGGCCTAAAATCCATTGACTTGAAGATTTGAATCTTGCACAGCTACAGATGGTAGATTCTATCACCCCTATACACTCAGTACTACAGAACACATCGGTCAAGGTGGCCACTTCAGATTAGTCATACTATAAAACTTGTTCAGCTGCTACTTTTACAAATGCATAATCCTATAAATGTTTAAATATTAGTTTTATAATCTTTAATTAATTTGTTGCTGCTACTTTTTAACAGATATTGACTTCCACTCTGTTAAAATATCTAAAGTTTGTCTTCTATGAAGATCCAAACCATCCACTCTTATTCAGCACATTATGGAGAGTTGTCTCTCTTTAATAGTTGTCCTCCTTTCAAATTGTGATGACATCATACCAATTAAAAGTCCAGGTTAAGTTTGCAACAATGATTTCTTGGTCCTACTATGAAATAGGTTTATATAATAAGGTTGTTACATATTTTTTTCTAAATCTATGTGTTCCACTTAATACCATTACACCATCCTACAATAAACAAAAGTATTAACATGTAGCTATATAGGTAACTCAAATGTAGTGATTTAATCATAAGTAAATTAAAATTAATACATTCATGATCTTTTTATCACTTTCCCATTTAAGTAAATGAAATTTGGTGTTTAAATATTTTGTTGTTAAAATGTTGATATTTGTTGTGAAATGTAAATATTGTTGTGAAATGTAAATATGTGTGGTGAAAGGTTGATAATTGTTGTGAAATGTTACCTTTATTGACAAGGCATAAAGATGGTTCAACATGACATGATTTGGCTCAGGCAGGAGAGTTGGTTCACACTGAAAATACATCAAAGTAACAAATCATATTTACTATATGTATAAGAAATAATATTTACTATATGTATAAGAAATCATATTAACTATATGTATAAGAAATAATATTTACTCTATGTATAAGAAATAATATTAACTATATGTATAAGAAATCATATTTACTATATGTATAAGAAATAATATTTACTATATGTATAAAAAATAATATAAACTATGTATAAGAAATAATATTTACTATATGTATAAAAAATCATATTAACTATATGTATAAGAAATAATATTAACTATATGTATAACAAATCATATTAACTATATGTATAAGAAATCATATTTACTATATGTATAAGAAATAATATTTACTATATGTATAACAAATAATATAAACTATATGTATAAGAAATAATATTTACTATATGTATAAGAAATCATATTAACTATATGTATAAGAAATCATATTAACTATATGTATAAGAAATTATATTAACTATATGTATAACAAATAATATTTTGTATGTATAAGAAATAATATTTACTCTATGTATAAGAAATCATATTAAAAAGCTCTAGTGACATAATAAATGAAAAAGGTATAATAAAAATAAGATGACTAGCATTGAGTAAATTGAACTTGAACAGGAATTGTTTATGGCTACAGTTGACTCCTTCTCAACGAACTTCTGCACATCATTTTTATGAATTGAGAACCTGAATTGATGAAATGCACACTATGATTGGTTCTTATTATAATGGGCTAGAAAGCCAATGTCTGTCTACACTGCAGCTTTCTGATGCCAACACCAAAGCAAAACTAAAAGTAGAAATTAAACTGCTACACATAAATCTCAACATATCAACTGACCACAAACTTCATGTGAGAAGACCAAAACAATATTGTAAATATACAGATGATGGGCAATAGACAGATGACAGACAGCTCACCGTACATGACACTTTATGTCAGGTGAGTTAATACAAGTCTTTACCTGGATCCCTCCAATGTTAAGTTCCAAGGTTTTACTAAGCATACATAAAGAAGTGTTAAATGACTCACATGGGCGGGCGTATCCTTGTTCAGGATGACTTGTAACAAATGTGGAGGTAGAATAGGGGGACCACTAATCTTCTGACCAGGTTTACGGACAGGCACTTCTTGTCCATACTCGTCCTGAGGGATTGCTTGCGTCTCACCTGCAACATGAGAATAATTCTTTTGATATTATAAATCGTACTTTGTTATTTCATTCCGCATTAATTGTTGTTTTCTACTAAATCATATACATTTATGTTTTGATCTTGTCACAGGCTTCTTGATTTAACCACATTGACTATACCATATTCATGGCTCTAGTTATAGTGCTGCATCAATGGCTTACCCAATACAAGACCTTGGCTTAAAAATATTTATGTCTCCAGTTACAGACTTCATGATTTGACTACAGTATATTCATGGCTCCAGTCCTAAGCTTCTTGACTTGACTACAGTATATTAATGGCTCCAATCCTAAGATTCTTGACTTGACTACAGTATATCCATTGCTCCAGTCCTAAGATTCTTGACTTGACTACAGTATATCCATTGCTCCAGTCCTAAGATTCTTGACTTGACTACAGTATATCTATTGCTCCAGTCCTAAGATTCTTGACTTGACTACAGTATATCCATGGTTCCAGTCCTAAGCTTCTTGACTTGACTACAGTATATCAATGGCTCCAGTCCTAAGATTCTTGACTTGACCATATTAACGTTTCTAGTAACATTCTATGAACACTTATCAAACAGCAAGTCAAATTGATTGAAAATACTGAATATTTTTGGTGAACATGTATCTTCTTTAAGCAAATCTTGTATTTATATCTAAACTTTTATTCAATTTATCATACTGAATTACAGTTTAATGTAAATTAACTTTCTTATCACTGGTACACATAACAAGGTTGATTAAATTTCCAATTCGTCTGTATACATATATATAATAAATCTTTGTACTTGCGTTTTTTAATGCTGTCCAGAGTGTCTGTATACATGTATATAATCAATCTTTATACTTACGTTTTTTAGCGTTGACATTTTGACCGTCCAGTGTGTCTGTTTACATGAATATAATGAATCTTTATACTTACGTTTTTTAGCGTTGACATTTTGACTGTCCAATGCTAAAGCTTCGAACACCTCGAAATCAGATTTCTTAACATGTATAACATTGTTTACACTTCCAAGGGTGTTTGGTGAAGTTGGCTAAAAATAAAACAACCACTAATTAGACTCAACATGGACAAACACATGTAGTAATAGTAGTAGTCTCTGAGTTCAACTACTATTTGTTTATAATTACCAGTCTAACATCCACCATTTTTCATTTTATTAAAAAATATTGATAAGAATTTATTGAAAATTTTGATGAATTTGACCCAAGAGGGATGGACTGTTTCATGATTAACAATTATCTAGAGGTAGGTATTGTCTCAACATTCAGTAACTTTACTCAAGGGGGAGGCCCTGGCTCAACATTTAAGGACTAAACATATCAAGAGAGGGGACTGTCTAAACATCCAGTAACTTATATCTTGGCATTTTGTTACAATTCTATTGATGGTGACATTTTCTGAATGGAATTAACCTTCCAAGTGATGTTTTATCAAATTTCCCCTTATCGATCTTCTAATGGCTAAGTCCTACATGTAACATGTATTTATGAAAAAAATTAAATCTAAGTTGACTTTGACCTCCACTCAAAGATGCTTTATATGAAATCTGTTAAAAGTTGGTTTTGGATGATAAGTGGAAAATGACAAATTAACATATTTCAAAAATACATTACCTATTTTTTACCCAAGGGTAACAACTTGAAGAAACTTTATGGCCCAAAATTACTACCGTACACAAGCAAACATAAACGTCCAGGATTTGTAGTTGGATAGAAACATTTTAAAGTGTTGCCAATTTGTCCTGTCCACAACTCTTAGGGGCCAAAGCCTATTATTTAAATAATCTGAATCCCCATCCCCAAGAATACTACCCATCAAGTTTGGTTAAAATTGATCCAGTGGTTTGGAAGAGTCGCAAATGCGAAAAGTTAATTCTGTATACATATGGACAGTGTCAGACAACAACCAGTGTTTTCTAAGGGAAAGTCCACCATGCATGAACCTTTGAATTGTTCTAGAAAATACAGAGGGCAACCAAATTTCAAAAATAGTGATAAATATCAAAACATGGCTGCCTTTTAGTAACTCAAGTTTAAAAATACTGGTATCCTTATACATGTAATAACTATACTATTTTTTTTATGAACAACTGTCAATCTACGTCAAATTCATGTTGATATCATCACTTTATTTATTGTTCTATATACACCCAATGTTCATCTTCACAGAAGTCATATTGATAATCATTACCTTATCCAAAGTATATGTATATGAATTATGAACCCATAATAAGTAATGTCCATATTAGCAGACTTCATATTAATATTATTTATAATAATTACCTCATTATTGTTGTGAACCCACTGTCCATCTACATGAAACTTATATTGATGTTCTCCTTCTGGAAGATCCACAATTGTCAAAAAGTCACCATTACTGGAAAACAGATTCTTGTGATACTTAATTATAATTATATTTTACTTCTCATCTACAGAAAGTACACTATGTATATAATTATGGGTTTTTCTTATTTTAGTTGTTGCCATCTTTTATAAGGTTATTTGGAATTTGGTGAATTGAAACATTTCCATAAGTTCTAGAAAGACTTTTTAGTCATTCAGAATAAATACGTCATTCATTTAATACCAACATTTAATATCAAGAATGTTAATTACATGCATATGGTGTATACTATTAATGTATGTATGACTTAAATAGACATACCATATTCGTTCTGATAAACGCCCGGTCTCTAATAATCGCCCATCCCCTACCTTGACGACAAAACTAGTGACTTTTACCTCCCTCCAGTGGATTTTGACAAATCTCTAATAGGGTGTTTATTAGAACGAATACGGTAAATTTAAAACTTTAACTTCCAATTTATGTTAACTTTAACAACAGTACAAACCTTTTTGCTAATGGTATTTTGGAACGCCAACTATTAAAAGTACCAGATAAGTATATGTCTTTCCCACCACCTTCCCACTTAAAAACTGTTGGTAAAAGTTTTTGTTTTGGTTCTTCAGCAAACCCTTGACTTTGTGTTGTGGCAGCTCTTGCTCTCTGTATAAAAAATATTAGTCTAAAGATCTAGACATGTACAGCACTGATACAATATTATACATTATAACGAATGTAGCAATGGCTACCTGTAGATTAAACCCAAATAACTATTAGCAACAAAAGGGTTTTTTTTTTTTAAAAAATGATCTTGTAACATTTTAACAGTTTATTTGAACAATGTTTATTAATACTGATGAAGGTCTATAGAGTTGTTGCACGTGACATCACCAGTCTGCCATGTCGGAGGGCAATTGCAAGCTTAGCATACATGTGATAATCCTGGGATGACAACTAGGGAGATTTATGATTTCAACCAGGGAGATTTTGGTGCCAACTAG
>JAUMGZ010203330.1:0-12403 GCA_032359645.1 Pododesmus macrochisma | reverse complement strand
TATTCCACCTTCAATGATAGAAGAAGTGCGTGACCATCTGCATCAACTTCTTGCATCAGGTGTTATTAGAAGATCTCATTCTCCTTGGGCTTCTGCTATCGTGTTAGTTCGAAAGAAGGATGGACGACTGAGGATGTGCATCGATTATCGGCAATTGAATCAACGTACCATCAAGGATGCATACGCTTTACCCAGGATAGAAGAGATACTTGATTCTTTGTCAGGTTCAGTATACTTCTCCACATTGGACATGAAAAGCGGTTACCATCAGGTCGAGATAGCAGAAGAACACAAAGAAAGAACAGCTTTTACTGTGGGACCATTGGGATTTTACGAATACAACCGTATGCCTTTTGGATTATCCAATGCTCCAGCTACCTATCAGAGACTTATGGAGGAATGCTTAGGAGATTTGAACACCAAGATCTGTTACATTTATTTAGACGATGTCATTATTTTCTCTAAGACATATGAAGAGCACCTAGAACGTCTTAAGATGGTTTTTGACAGGATCAGGGAACACGGTTTAAAGCTCACGGGTCATAAATGCTCATTCTTCCAGAAGAAGGTTAAATTCCTAGGATTTATCGTCTCCTCGGAAGGAATAGAGGCTGATCCTGAGAAGGTAAAGAAGATAGTGGAATGGCCTAAACCATCAAATCCAGAAGAAGTAAGAAGATTTCTAGGATTCTGTGGGTATTACAGGAAGTTTGTGAAGGGTTTCTCTACCATCGTGAAGCCACTGAATGAGTTGATGCCACCAACAAGAAAGAGTAAGTCAGCACCTAAGAAGAAGTCATCTACAGATGTGCTGTGGAAGTGGGGACCTGCACAGGAAACTGCTTTCCAACAGCTGAAAGAGATTTTGTCATCACCTCCAATTTTAGGATATCCAGATTACAACCAGCCGTTTGAAGTGCACACAGATGCTAGTAGCCATGGTCTTGGTGCAATTTTGTACCAAAAGCAAGATGGGTTAAACCGGGTCATCGCATATGCCAGTCGAGGTGTGACGAAAGCTGAGAGAAACTACCCTGCTCATAAGCTGGAATACTTGGCGCTGAAGTGGGCAGTAACAGACAAGTTCACAGATTATCTATACGGAAGAAGATTTACTGTCGTAACAGATAATAATCCATTGACGTACATCCTAACCACTGCAAAACTTGATGCTACTGGACAACGATGGCTCGCCACAATGTCAGCCTATGACTGCAAGATCAGCTTATTTACAGGAAGGAGAAATAGTAGCTTTTGATGGGAAACACAAGATCGCCAATAAATGGGAGGAAGGTGAATATGTGGTAGTTAGAGAGCGCAATCCAGATGTACCTGTTTTTGAGGTACGCAAGTGTAATGGAGAAGGCAAAGGTAGAACTCTACATAGGAATCTCCTACTGCCCGTTGGTTTCCTGCGTAACGATCCAGTCAATGATAAAACCAAACCGATACCAGCCAAGAGAAAGACCAGAGGAAAGACCATCTTTCCTAAGAAGACAACTCCAACAGAAGGGAAGACACAGGAGGTTGAGACAAGTGATTAATGAAGATGATGTTATCGATTGTGTGTCTGTAACTATTATTACAGATGATACGGGCCCGATGGCTTCGCAACCGGAGAAAGAAACCTTATAAAGTTCAACAAATCATCCGCAAGGCGATAGTAAGGATAATGCTCAGACTGGAGATAGTGATGGCCTGATACTTTCTGGAGCAGGAGGTGAATCATCCCATGGTGACGACCATGTCTAGGATACTAATACATATTTGAAAGAAGTTAGTACAGAAGATAACGTCGAAGAGCATCATGAGTCGGCTTGACCAAGATGACACAGAAACAGAAACATCAACAGTAGTTACTATTCGGAATACTGAAACAGACGTTGTATAAGAGATACTTCTTGTAGCGCCTCGACGATCAACGAGGATATCTCGACCACCTACACGATCAAGAAAGGAGACTATATAATGAGTCAGGTACATATGTCTTAAGACGATGGGTCAAAACGAGTAGACTACCTGCGTGACCTGGTTGACCGAGGAATACTGCCCTCAAGTCAAGTTTCAGGCATATTACTTGAGCTTACTTTATGAAGCAAGATCTATTTTATACTTTGTCTAATTGACATCTAGTGAATTTAACGCAAATACTGAGTAGTTTTAATGAGTTGTGTTTTAACGTATATAATTGTACTTTTAATATTACTTTTATTTTAGTTAGCTAATAATAATGGATGTGCATTACATGTGACTTTAATAACGTTTACATTATGTAATGATATACATTATATAGTTGATACTGACTATAATAATTATGAGTGCATTTAGTGAATTTACTTTATATGTGTTATGGCCGAAACGTAAAATGTTTATTTTTCTATTAAAGAATCGCATTTGACTACACGATTTGATTGATTTTTGTTGTTGTTTTTACAGTATGGAATGAGATGCAATTTGTTCTTGTAGGTATGAATAGACTGTCGCCATACTCATTTCACTATGAGAACATATCAACTTAAGCGAGTCCTGATTTTGTAAATTCAGCTGTAATGGAATTAATAACAAGAGGCCCATGGACCTTATCGGCCAGCTGGTTGAACAAGCCTGTAGATTTAGCGCATTTTGATTGGTCATGATGCCTATCTTTTTTGAACATTATATGCACTGTATCATATTTTTTGAAGATGACATTGTCAAATAACAAGGTCGCAGTCTACTGTTTTTAAGAAAATTGGTATTTTACTCTTCTAGATTGTTTGTGACCTTGACCTTTGACCCTGTTGACCAGTGGCTTCCAAAGGGGATGCTTCAAACAAATGTACCAAATTTGGTTGAAACTCATTTACCTTTGAACCTGTGACCTTGAGACTTGGTCATAATATTCCTTGCATAATTTCAAAAACTTTCTAATTTATATGTCAATACAAAAGTTCACCTTTTCTGAGAAAATTGGCAGTATATTCAAATTTTAGCATTTCACCACCACCTATGTTAAGTGAAGCGCCCCTAGTGGTCGTTTATGTCCATATTTCGTTTTCGTTCGCAAACTTTGTTAACATTATCCGAAGAAGTATGTATACCAAATATGAAAGCAATCGGACCTATGGTTTATGAGCAGAAGATTTTTAAAGATGTACCCAATTGTACCCCTTTTTGCCCCCTCATTGGGCCCCTATAGGGCCCAGCCCCTTTTTCTTCCCCAAATTGAAGCTGCTGCCCAAGGGGATGCTTCCTACCACATTTGGTTGAAATCCATCCAGCGGTTCTTGAAGAGAAGTCATATTTATGAAGTTTACATACAACGCATGATTGTCAAGTGAAGCGCCACCTAGAAATCGTTTATGAACAGATTTCATATTCTTCGCAAACTTTGTAAACATTGCCCAACAGGATTATGTATACCAAATATGAAAGCAATCGGACCGATGGTTCGTGAGAAGAAGATTTTTAAATATGTACATAATTTTACCTCTTTTTGCCCCAGTTATAGACACCGTAGCCGTGTTTAGTTGGCGTTACTTCAGAGCGACTCGGCTTCTTCTGTGGTGGTGGTTTGATGGCTTCTTCAATAGACGGCGTGTTTATCATTGCGGTTCGTTTTTCTGAATGGTTCTAAACGGTGTCGTCGTCGTGAGTTTGTTTCTCGTCTGCAATTGTTCCTTTAACATCTCCTCATTCTTTCAAGTCAAGCATTTTTGTACTAATAACGAAGAGGCAAGCGCCATTGTGGAACATTGTATAGGCACTTTCCGTCGGTTTTTTTAGATACTTTAATCACAAACAAACTTATAATTACTTACCGGTACTACATGATTTGGTTAATAATTACAATATAACCTCGCACTCTGTACTAGGGGGACTGACGCCGATTGATGTCACACCGGCCAATGACGTGGATGTATTGATTCACAAGTATTTTCCGCCGTTGACAAACGTAAACACATCATAAACAAAAACCACACAAAAACGTTAACCTACGAATCACTCTCGGTTTAAGTTAAAAGTGGGCGATAAAGTCCGCATTTCTCACCAGAAACAGTTCTCTATGGTGTATAACGAAACCTTTACTGGAGAGATGTTCACGATAGTAACGCGTTTTAAAGTGAAAACGCAAGAACAAACGCAGTAAAGTGTTGGTTCGTTGGTTAAACTGGCCACGCGACTTCGATTCCTGGATACCGGAAAGCTCTATGTTGTCCGCTACGTAATGGACTTTTACGCTTTGGTGTGCAGTCAGGAAAGTATCGAGTTGATTCCTTTTAATACACCATTGCATTGTATCACTCAGTTTAAAACACCGTTACATTTCAGGGGCGCTTGGTATATGGGACTGTATGAAATCGGTTTAAGTCAATATACGGACACACCTTTATATTTGTATTGCGATTTGATTGCGGAAACCAAATAGGTGGTAGCCTTGGCCATTCGTCATCCGTCCCCACATACATAGTTCCAGTGGCACAGAATTATCACCATCAATAGAAACAAAAGACAGCTGGCAAACAGTCGCTTAGCTATATATAACTGGTATAACCCATACAACAAGATGCTGCATAGGCAGAATTAGAATTGCGGCGTGAAAAACAAACCAAATAAAAATAGAAAACTCGACCCTACGACGAACAAACGAAACGGTAAACGTAACTATACACAGAGCTATAACTCGCTGGTTATGGCCACCGTCACAAGTGAAAACTTTGAAGAAGATCGTCTCGACAACTCATGCTTTTCACAGTACCTCCGACGCAGACAGGAGTGGAAACAATTTTTTACGTAGACAACAGCCCCGTAAATTTCCGGAACCAGACCAATAGAAGGTCAAACGACTGACTACCTTGATACGAAGAAAAGTTTAATGTATATCAAACTACGTGTGTTGCGCCATGACAACTCTCCCTTATAACTGAAAGAGCACACCGCATTGGTAAATCTACCCCTTGGTTCGGTATGAAATCAGGCGGATGTTAGTTTGCAAGGGAAAATCATGCCCGGAAACACGAGTTACTACACATAAAAATCCTATATTCAAACTCTCTTAAACTTTGAAAAATCGGCACAAGACAATCAACTGACCAGGACACCCCCGGTTTTATGGACCAAACCAACCCTGTTTCGGAAAACAACAGTTTGTTCAATCGCTGTGAATTTACAAATACTGGATCCTACATAAAAAACCCGTTCAACTTTAAAACATTTAACATTAGTAGTGTAGGTATCTACGTCAACAACGTAAATGTTCCGAGGCAACCATTCAAAATTGACCTCACAACCAGCATAGGGCGGTGCTATATTGCAGCTTTTAGGAGTTTATTTGATGTCTCCGATAAGTCTGATATAAATAGTGACAATGCCTATAGATAGTGACGCTTGGTCAGCTGGCTATGCATTATTCGGCTTTCAAATACAACCACAATTCGGAACGGAACACTACCTTTCACTCTTGCAACAGGCCAACGTTGTATAGAAATAACCTTTGATGTTCCCTTAACAGAGACAGCAACCTATATAATTTACTCGGAAACGAATGATATGTTTCAGATAGACCAAAGTAAAAGTGTAATATCGAATACAACATGAACGCACATCAATTGAGTGAACTGGCGATGCAAAACTTAACACCACGGCATGCTTTCTTTGGCGTTGTCCCTGTTGATATTCTTTCGACAATTCAAGTATCGTACCCGTCCACTCTAAGTAATCACACACCTAAATACTCCAAGGCAATCCCTCAGTTCCAAACACAGACGCATGGTTAACAGACTGTGGGTACCACTGATTGGTCAGTATATTATAAATAATTAAGTTTTGTTGTTATCCTAAATGATTTTGTCCTGTGGTCATTGGAAAACAAAAATGGTGTTTAGCCTGTGCTGTCTTGTGTGAAAACTGGGAGCTGATGTTACAGTGGTCTAACATACAATTTTAGTAGCAAAATAGCCCTGAAATCACCCCTGTTTACAAATGGCGCCCATAAGCAAGTCGAGAGTTGAAAGACATGTTGATATTTTGTGTTCTTCGGTTAGTTGGGATCTCATTCTTGAACTTGAGATGGTAATAGGTTCAGTTAAAGCGAGGATGTGATTGGTATAGTGCAAAATGCTAACATTGTCGTCTATGTAAAATGATTTACGTCTGTGATCTCACTCAACTATTGCTCCTTTTTAAATATTGGAAAAGGTTACCGTACACCGGAATGACATGGAGGCATCGCGACGGGTGACACTGGTGTAGTGTAGCAGAAAACGCATACCATATCGCACGCACTTGGTTTCGCTTCTAGTTTTTTAATAGACGTTCGTGATGTTTCCATTTTTAGTTAATAAATGTATATATGGTTCATTTTTCTGTGTGCGCCCAACGTTTTCTTATTGTTTGCAAATGTATATGGACTAACGGCCTGAGAATATCGTCTTGGTTTTTCGATTTACTATTTAATAAAAGTGGGGAATCCTTTTTTGTGACCCTTGATTTGTAACTTATGGACAAGCACTTAATACTACATCGAAAACTTCAAACATGGATGACAGTCAAAGCCAACCAACGGGTGGACACAATTACTCTCGTAATTCTCTAAAAAAGCGAGCTTAAAATAAAATGCATACAAATATAAAAGAACCTCCAATATTATGCTTAATTTTCTAAATAGTATATGTCTCATTTAATTTAGCGTTCACTGATGATGGTTGATTCGAACCTTGTTCTTGTATGCGGCACGGGGGTTTCTTCACAATATTGGTTCTTTCCACTTATGTTTATTATATTTACATGTATTGGTGGCATTTATTCAGGTTGCAATTTTGAGTTTTTATTACAAGTGTATTTCTGCACATGTCTATTCTAGTTTACAATAACATACGTAAACAACCTATGATAACATTAAACGTTTCTGCTAAAACGTAGTACTCACAGAATTCATCAACAATTCATTAGATTTATATTATTAATTGAGTTTGTTCAACATTATTATCATATTCTGTAATTTATGTTATGTCCAGTGTGGACAGCCACAATTCTCTAATGCTTTAGAAGTGGATATTTAAATTGTGTATTAAGAGGTGCACAATAAGGATTTTGTATTTATAAAAGGTAACTTGGCTTATCTAAATTAGGCTTTACCTGTGTTGACGTCATTTTTAAATGCTCGTCTCACTTTGCTAGCTCATTCTGGTGGTGAAATTTTAATGAAGCTGGTTTGTCGATAACTTTTGTTCTGTTTGTCCTATTTTGTCTTGTTTTATTCATGTGCGAACGCTACTTTCTCCTTACAATATCAAAGACCGATACATGAGTATGATATTCACTTAGAGTGATACCTCATAAATGTATAGAGATATATCTTGGCTTTTGTCATTTTATTCCGATTTGTTATATAATGTCAACATGTCTTCTCAAATAAATTTTCATATGTGACGGTTATTAATTACACTCATGTTTATATGACCTATATAAACACAGGAGCGTAGCGGTAATGTTAAGTTTTATACCTTGATTTTGCACCTAGTGATCTATAATTGGCTCGGGAATTTCCACTTTTGATTAAAGTGTAAATATAGATGAAATATTTATATCATATTTACCATATTTTATCGTCTAAACGGCTTTACTGTAAACGACGCCATAACAAATGTTTGTATTCTTAGACCTACGAAGATCCCTTAAGTTGAAGATTGTCTTTGATACTGGAGTAGACTAAAACATTTTTAAACAATGAAAATACATAACCTGTTGTATGCGTATGTAAATAGATTTGTAAATTATTTAATGCAAAAAGAAACTCAATTGTATGACGTCATTTTTATGGAGTGTACGGTAATATCTCAAACGTATACCATATTTAGCATATGTTAGTATACGTGGATATACCTTGCATCATGTTCACAACATCGTAAGTATTATCACTTGGTTATTTAAATTTTATCTGTTTTTTATAATCTTTACAATTTAATGTTAAGTTACATTCTGTGATAGTTTACCTTGATATTGAGTCATTAATTGCTAATGTGCCAAGATTATAATATCAATAGCCGGGGAGTTTCGCATGACGTAGATACGTGTTTTATATGAATAACGTAAACTTACACCCAGGCCTTTTTGGCTTCCTAGCGTTTATTTGTCTTGGTTTTGTATATTTTAAATGTAATTTCTCCTTCGATTTGTAGCTTGACTTTGGGTCATGAGCAAGGCCCTTTCACTCATTTGATTGGTCAGACGTAAATTTTAAATTCCTAAGTCGGTTGGCATGTTCATTCTAGTGGTGACTTTGATGAGGCTTTTATTTGTAAGTCAATATCCTTTGTTCCTTTAATTCTATTTCTTCTTATAACTTGTCGCCATGTAACATAACATATGAATTTTATAATATGTATTAAATATATCCATAGTAGATACTAGAATAAAAAAGGTGATGTCAGAGATTTTATACCATCAGAATGATCTATCCTGTCAGTTTTCTTAATTTTAAGATATCTAATACAGACTTTTTACCAACTTTCGGCATCATCCGTAATTTCGAGATTATTCATATTTCAGCATAAAGAGAAAAATGTCTTTAATATCTGTAAATGGTTATGTATAACTAAAATTCATAGAAATTTGTTAATGGAATGATAAATTATGCTGAAAATTAGTATCGGTGTACTCTGTGCATTAAGCATTATTACAGAGTTTGGAAATAATCAATTGAAATGTAAATATTTAAACCCCAATATACAAGCAAACTAATATTTGTATGGTGATTTTTATTGTATACTTAATGCTACAAACAGAGTAATAAACGTACACGTAAAAAAATATAACATCATATCAATTATTATTGCAATAAATTTTTATGTTATATTAAACAAGAATAAATAGGATCAACAGAACAAACGCTATTGACAAACAAACAATAGCTTCATCAAAAAGTCACTACAAGAACTAATCAGCCGAATGAGAATGTTTTAGTTTGGGCATTAAAATATACGTCAAACCAACCAAATGGATGAGAAGACACCGCCCTTGACCCGCAGCCAAGTTCCAAATCAACCGTCATTAACGGGCTCGAAGGAGAAAATGATTTTTTAAATTTTAAACACAAAAACAGAATGTTATTTTGAAACACGAATTCATACACATTCCAAAGACCGTGTGTCTCATTAGGAATGCTCCAATAACGACGCTTCAATCACCGATTTAACCACAACGGCTCCGATGAGTAGTGTATTTAGTGACTGTTCCAAGCATGTCCGCATGGATGAGTTTTAAATTTCTTCCGTCATCAGTCTTTTCGCATTGTATTAAATTTTACGTTGTTGTTGACTGTATTAATTTATATATTTTATTCATTTTGTATTGTTGATCATAATCATCTTGATCTTAATCACGATTTTGTATATATTAATACATACAAATAATTACAAAGGGTAATAGTTTGTCATTCTCTTGATTTAAGCTATATATGTGCTTGAATATATATATGTATAGCTTGTTCTTGATCAATATCAACATGATATAGGTGTAGAAAAAAAATTTATCACTTTCTTCAGATTGAAAATTGTTTGATTGAAAAAAAATCTTGAAAATTGTCTGAATAAAAATTGTTTACACACATGTGTAGCAGGAAACGCTTGCAGCATCGCGAAACACATATATAATATGAAGTCACCCATTCACTGCAATGTATAAACAATTGGTTTTACTTCAATCAATGAAGAACTAATATAAAGAGTGAGACCCTTTACATACATGTGTTACAGTAGATCTGTATGAAGTGGTTTAAGTATAAAAACCAGTGGCAGTCAACTGTTAAAGGCGGGTTAAAAGTGTTGGTTACTTTCATATGCATATCATAAGTACATTCTTTGAGGTATAGTCATGGCTAATACATGTACTATATATGGACTTCTTTGTGTTTAGATTCACAACGACCTAACTGTGATCTTCGTTAACATTTGAAAAGAAAAGACGTGATGCATGTTATTGGAGTCAAGACAAACATACAGATAGCGTACATGTACAAATGTAGTTGACTAATAAAGGAAACAATGTAATACGATATCATACTTTATTGTTACCACTGGAAACTTTTAATCATGTCAAGTACGAACTTTGCATATACAGAATTTAAAGTTCATGTTGACACAAGGTAAATATACATGACTTACATTAAAGTTTAAGGAGAGTGAGTCTTTAATACAAACTGAACTTTTAAATACCTCAAGCCATTTCATCATTTCCTATTCTCGGCCGGGTATAAGTGGCATAAATCACAATTAGTAGCGATACGATCTAAGTTTAAAAGATTGCCTACACGACGCGCATAATGCACACACACACACACACACAAACATTAGATCTTGATCGTCATAATTGCTAACAAATAACGCACACAGGTTTTTGTCTCTATGGCATAGTGGTAAAGGTTATCATATAGATCTATATATATATACCGGTATATATATATATTGCAAGTTCCTGATAATACATAGGTATAGATAGGTATTTTATACGCTTGAGAAGTAAATTTATGAATGGGTCTTTTATTCTATGTGACTTTTAATAAATATAGCCGAGAAATTTTCAATGTGCCTTATAACTTGAAAAAGTATTGAATCAGCAAACTGACTCCTTCTTAAAGGTAAAATAATATTTTGCATTTTGAAACGTTTTATTTTAAAAAGTCATTGTTTGTTTCATTTGGATAGTACGTTGTTTCAGCAATACATTTTTCATATATAGATAAAATATATAGGGATAGAGCATGTACAGAGGGAAGAGGGAGGAATAACTCAAGCAATGGCCTTATGTGTATGGTGTATGACTAGTGACATGTTTGACTATGGCGATATGTTGTCATGAAATTGGACTACTCTGTTTTGATGGTTATTATCGCACATTCTTGAAATGTTTCCATTTTTCAATATTTGCACGATTTTTCTTCACATTGGGGATTTTTATTCTGGAGAAATTGAAGAAAAAAATAGAAATAGAATCAGCGTCAATCATTTTAAGCATTTGCACTGGCAAATTTAGCTCAATGTTTCAAAACATTACTACCCTTGTAACAGCTATAGTTATCACGAATTGAAGTGAGCTTGATATATGTATCACGTGATCACTATCGCAGCTTAGGACGAATTTGTTTTCCACAAACTAGATAAAGTTTCAAACTGCGGTTCAGTAAACTTTCCATTTGTTCGACATATGTTTAAAACTAAAACCGATTTTTTGTTTTGATGCTGATAAACTAAAACCGGTTTGCTTAACCGATCAAACCTCCTCACCTTGTGAGATTTAGAAGGTTTAGTGCACAGAGCAAAATGGCGGCTGCCACAATCTTGGGCACCTGTAGCAATAATTGTAGAGTAACATTTTCTCATATTACAATGTATATAGGGTCTAATAATTGACGGGAATAATTTGCAGTTTATGTAATTTTCATGACAATGTTGGGGTGTTTTATTTGTTGTTTGGCTGCAGTTTATGGCCTAACAGAGTAGCAAACGTTTCCTTATTCGTCCTAAATCGTTTACGAAAAATCATCATCTCTATACTCTTTAAGAATAAAGGCGATTTTCTTACGTTAAGGGGGAATCAAAGGTTCCACGACTGAAAGTGTTTTATGTTATCACTTGAAGTAGTATCTAGGCCTATATTTTCAGTATCATCAAATGTGTCTAAATTGATTAAATATTGGCTATTACAAGTTTTTCTTCCTTGGACGCCATTTTTGTAAATAGAACTAAGAGAAAACGGGTGGCATTTAGGAACCGGTGTAGAACTAGTTTGAAACCAATGACCAAAACCTGAACTAGTTTATTGGGAACAAATTCGCACTTGGCTTGTCGAAATGCCTGTCACATGGGATATTTTTTATCGGAACTAGGACTTAATATTCTAGTTCACCGGACAATAAAATCTCACGAATATAGGGATACAATAATCGATCTCAGAGACTTATACGGAGATAGATTTCACGTGCTATTAAACAATTATATAACGTCATCATAAGGTATCGAGATCAATATGTAACACAGACTGAAAATCAGTGCGCGTTAACTGTTTTTCCATAGCATATTTGCAAAAGAGAACGAGAAAAAGAAACTCGTACCTGTCTCAGCACAAGATAGAAATATCTCAGTCGAGAGATAGTATGCATGTGAATGGACGAGGCGACAGCCGAGTCATAAGGTAACATACATACCATCTCAAGACTGAGATAATTCTATCTCGTGCCTCTACAGGGGACTGCTTGCCAAACATTAGCAAACCATAAACTAATGACGCTATTGGTGTCCAATGTCACAATCAGACATAATATGGACATGCCATGAATATGAGTTGAAGGGGCGTGGGGGGGGGGGGGGGGGGGGGGGGGGGGGGGGGGGGGGGGGGGGGGGGGGGGGGGGGGGGGGGGGGGGGGGG
The DNA here is from genome assembly GCA_032359645.1 of Pododesmus macrochisma. Taxonomy (NCBI): domain Eukaryota; kingdom Metazoa; phylum Mollusca; class Bivalvia; order Pectinida; family Anomiidae; genus Pododesmus; species Pododesmus macrochisma. The sequence continues at coordinate 1 of JAUMGZ010203330.1, read as the reverse complement.
G
>JAUMGZ010203319.1:0-12403 GCA_032359645.1 Pododesmus macrochisma | reverse complement strand
CTCTGCCTCATATGAATACAGAAATAGGTCCGCTAGTAGCGGAGCGCAATTAGTCCCCATGGGAATTCCAATAGTCTCCTTTGTAATAATGTCACATACTGAGAATGATCCTGATCCTTTTGCCACTTGTCTAATCCAAATGCTATGTCAATGGGAAGCTTTGGTTGTCTACCGTTCATTAGAAAGAATGGCGAGTAACCTGTAGTTTCGTTACAAGCGGTCCAACGTACGACTTCCAACCTTTCTTCTTAGCTGGCTTCAACGGAACTTACATACTCAAAAGGTTCAAGAGTATGTGACGCTGATTCCGTACATGAAGGATCTCCGTTTTTGTCAGGCGGAGATTGGACATTGGAGTCCGAGGTTTTTTTTACTCCGGCTTCGAAAATTGGATACTCTGGTTGTAAAGGGTATATAAAGGTTTGCTGTAAGAAATAGAGGGATAAAGAGCAATATATTTAGTAACAGAGGCAGGATACATGTTTGATGTTAACAGAAGTCCGAGCGGTAAAGAATGGAACTACTGTACCAGTATATATACATGTTTAAGTTGGCGGAATACTATTGAACTATAGTTGAACGTGTTGTTACTTTATTTTGCCAATAACGTTTGTTCTGTTGATCCTTTTTCTTTTTGTTTTATTTGAACCACCTTTAGATACACCACGATCCCACATTATTTATATTTGAAGCGGTTTATATAGTACGCTACCATTTAACTTCAATACAGAACCACATATTCAAAACAGTATATGAGTATAAAAAAGACATCTTAAGAACAAAGGACATAAATGAAAAAATGACCTTTAAGCTATCACTAGAATAAACTTGCAACTAAATTAGGGATTTTAAAGTGACACCAAACCAACCTAAAGAGTAAGAACTCCTCACTTATGACCAAAAACTGAGCTACGGATCAACCGGTATCATCTGGAAATTCGCCCTTAAGGGGAAATAACTTGAGAATTAACAAATATGAGTGAAACTACTCAAGAATAGTATTAAACTGCATAAATGCCTTACGCAGGAATGCATATGCTACAAGGAACAAACACGACCCTCTTGTCATTTTCATTTTTCTTAATAGCTACAATGATGAAGTTTCAACAGTGAAGTGTGAAAATGTCAGAATAAAATACAGGATAAGTAGAATCAATAAAGGATAATATTCTGTTAACGTTAAGGACATTGTAAAATTAGCATAAAGGCTATGTATACATCGTAAAACGGAAATCCAAAAAATCCCGTTCGGATGATAGTATTTCTACAATCTTCTTTAAAACACAAAAGGTTAATGTTGAAGTATATAAGCAAACCGTTTATCGATGCATATTTGCACAGACTAGTATTTGTTCTTATACATCACAAAGAACAGTGTATTTAGTTAAGTCATCAAACCACACCACGTATATAATGTGTGATGTGACAAAAACAAATATGTACATATAGATAACGACACAAATAATCGATTACGATATGTTGTACCGTGATTCCAGTCAACTATTGCTTTATTTTTCTTGAAAGAAAAGTATAAAATGTTTGTACATGTATAAATGTAATAATTGATTTGATTGTATATTGAATTGTATTGTTATACCCTAACTTATGCAAGATCATTTGCACATCCATCCGAAAGATGGACTCTTCCCTTTAAAATACCGTTCGTTCGTAGTTAAAATTTCACATTTTTGGCTTTTCCAAAACTTCTGGACCAATTTCAACCAAACACGATAAAAAGCATTCCTAATGAATTGGGATTTAGCTGTTGAAATGATCGAATGCGACCACTAGGGGGCAAACATATTTATAGAATAGAAAGTCTAGAGCGTAATTTTTTGCATATGGCATTGTTATTAGGGAATAAAATAGGTATATTTAGGACATTTGCCCTATATTAAATGTACATATGGTATCCATTAGCATAGGCAAACCGAAGAAAAACATACACACAAAATACAAATACAATCATTTTGTCTGTAATCTACCGTATACATTCAGTATAACTCACCATAGTAAAATTATACGCGCTACATTTGTACCAACAAACGGAATAAGAAAAAAGAGAAGGAAGACACGAAAAAAACGCAAACACTATCTTTTTATGTACGAAAATCATAACTTGATGTTCATTTTATATTACCTTATGTGCATTTAACATTGCCATATGCAAAATGACTGTAGTTAGGGAAAAGTATGTAGGGGGTTGGGGTTGGGGTTGGCAAACATTTTTGTCCTGGTCGTATATTTTAATATTTACATTTACAATGTAATCTCTTTATATAAACCATCGAATGTTTTTGTCGTTTATTTCAGCACAAACTCTGGCGTAGCAATATTGAAAACGTGTCGTAGCATTTCTCATTCCTCCGCGAACACGCTCGCGTTTATTTTTAACTTTTGACTTTAAGTTGCTAATTGCATAGCGGCTATCAACATGTTTGATCAAGGAGGCCAAATCTAGTTCGAGTTTTCGTTCATTGCACAGCTCACTGCGCAGCAGATTGTCAGATTCGTGTAAAAATAAAATCACGATTGAACTAAAATTTGAAAAAACAAATTAAATGATGAATATAATATTATAAATCAACACGTTGTCTGCAAAAGTTTGAAAACACTGCTTCTAGTAAATGTGAACATTGAATTTAAGATCAATCATAAAGTAGTAAACTTGAAAAACCAAGACGATATTCTAAAGCCATTTTAAAGTCCATGTCAATGGACATGGGCAAACTATAGGAAAACGTTGGACAAACACAGAAACAATAACCAAATATACATTTATTACCTTAAAAAAGAAAACATCAGAAACCAGGTGCTCACGATATGGTAAGCGTTTCCTGCTACACACGTGTCACTTGCCGCGATACATCTGCTATGGTGACGAAAGAGCAAAGGAGAAAACCATTATCAGGACAGGTTTAGAAGTAGCAACATTATCATGAAAGCAGAGCGGTAAAGATAATGCAGCAAGGAGTAAAAAAACCCAATGACCGCATTCTACATTTTATATTAAATTATACTATTATAATATTATATAATAAAAGACAGACAAACACTGACTTTGGATGGACTGACTGATTGACTTACTAACAATTGAGAAAGGGTGTTGCCTAAATATGAAAGCCGAAATGTATATCAGTCAAGCACATCAATTTATAATACAGCTAGTATGAAGGCAAACTAATGACTGGTAAAAAGGCATAAGACAATGTTTGTAAACAAATTGTATGTTTACCTCAAAATTTTACCTTTTATGTGGTCCCTTATCACTATTTGCCTTGGGAACTCCCTCCTTTTTTCTTTGCTTATAAAATACAAAAATGCAACCTTTATCATGCCTCTGATAAATATAATATTTATAAGAAGAAGGAGCCAAAACTCTGTGTGTTTTATCCCGTCCCGAACCCCAAATTTTAAATCAGTACCTCATATACAAAAGTGATCAAAAGTGCTATTGCAGAATTTTTTTTAAGTGTTAAAATTTGCTATTATGGTGTTATTTTCCATTGAACTCCTTGTAAAATCAGAATTTATTTTGAAACAGTCCCCATATTTCACCAGTCCTTGTAACATGCCTTTGTTATCTGTTTAAAACAAAGAAAATGTATCCATTGACATTGTCTGTTAAAGAAATAAAATTCTATCGCAGATTTCTCGCAATTATGATTAATATCCAATTTACATAAAATCATTATCCGTTTTTGTTATTTGCTCTAAATACTCTTTTGATGTTATGGAAACGTGTATAAATTAGTTATTTTCGGTAGCTGTTCCAATAAATACATATACGGCTGCGAATTTCAATTTCAATCTTAATTACTGGAAAATAAATAAATGAAAGTATTATCATTAAACTGTTATTTGTTGACGTTTATGGTGCTATAATCGTCAACAGACGTGCAGACCAATTATCATGATGAGCTAGCGCGCATTATTCGTTTTATCTGCACGCCTGTTCAGAATTATAGCACCATAATCTTCAACAAATAACAGTTTAATGCTCAAATATACTTGCCGGGAAATTTGAAACAATCATAATTGTCTGTAATTTTCTAAGTATGTGTAGTCTTTATTTTCTGAAAATAATTCAAACAAGCTGATACAAATAACACACTGTTTCTTTTGTTACAACTTACAAGTTCGTCATGAACATCATTAACAGTAGCCGATGGCAAATAATTCTTTAAATAAAACTTTGATATAAAAAAGTCAGATTAGGCAGCATTCGGTATCTATAAGCGTAATGCCATTACTGCATTACTCCATAAGTTGTAAAATGCCTACTAATTTCTCACAGCGTAAAATATTTGCAGACTCCTGCGACTAACACCATTCCCAAACCTGTGGAGACTTGTGAGGCTCCAGAGTATTGATAATATTCTTCGTCTGCAATAGAAAATACACTATATACTATAATATCGGGGACAATGTTTTAAAGAAAAAAATAAAGCATTAACATATAAAATATATTGAGGAATTTCAAAGAAAAAATTGAGGTTTTTTTGGGCCTTCCCTCGTCTATTGAAAAGTAAAAAAATCGTTCCTGTTGTTAATTAGTTTGTATATATACAGGATAAGTGGTGTTGAAATAGCTTAATAGAGTAGTAAATTCGACAAAAATACCCCGATATTCTAACGCTGTAAGCCCGTGGACATTGGCAAACAAAAAAAAACGTTGGACGCACACAAAAAAATTAACCAAATATACATTTTTTAACTAAAAATGGAAATATCACGAACTTCTATTAACAAACTAAAAAGCAAAACCAGGTGCTTGCGATATGGTAAGCGTTTCCTGCTACACATGTGTCGCCGCCGCGATGCCTCCGTGTCAAACATAGGGTATCAATTCCTGATAATATTATTTCAAAGAGGAAAAAAGTTTGAAATACATAACGGACGTCATTATTTCTTTAAAGTAAATCATATTTTCAAATCCTTTAAAACATTTATTACTGAATTTTAAATTTTAGAAAAAGAAACCCTGCCTCTTCTGATTAACTGAATTACTGAATTTGGCACTAGAAAAACCTAGTTGATTGTATACATAACCTTATCATTCTGCCCCGTTTTTTACTGAAAGAAATTTAAAGTAATGGATCCCCAAAATGCATCATGCTTCAATGTATAATACTAGCTAAATCTTAGCTGACATATCTCCTATGAAAAAACTACACTCGAAATGGATATCTAGTATAAATAATGACGACACTACCTGTTAATAGATCGAATAGTTCTTAATCTTCAACCTTTGTCCCAAATTCTACTATCATTACATTTGAGTGTGAACAACGATCAACCCTTATTCCGGCAATTGGAGTTATACAGTTTTTGATACCATCAATTTATCCTAAAAATAACAGATCAACTAAAACAACGTCAGGTGCACGTTAGTTTATTCTTAATATAAACATTGAGTATATACATATGTGAAATGTCATATTAAATTTTAATCGTCTAATGTTACACTTCTATAACTTGACTTTTTTATTTTTTCTTCTTCTTCTTTAGATTTTGCTTTAGCTTGAGTAGTTTTTTGGGGTTTTTTTTGAAGGGGGATGTCCTTGACTAAGTCATATTTAGACGTTTTCTGCCTGTGCTAATGCACACTTATGCCGATTTTAAAGTGTTGTCTCATTGAAACATCAGTCCGGAGACGCATTGACTTGATACTTTTTTAGGTCATATTATCCTGGCAAGGAGCCAACCAATCCTGTTCCTACCCATAATAATGAGTGTTTAGCATGGAGCGAGATTACCCAATTTATATGTCTTAAATGCATATACACACCTCAGAGTTTGTTCTGGCGGCCCATATCACAAATCAGAAGACGGCCGACTTGTGACCCTCCTTGTGATAATAATAACGATAACGTTTCTTTAATTGTTAAATTTGTTCTTTTATTTGAAATCCTCATTTTCATTGAACCGTTGATTTAATGTTTTTCTAATTTTTTTTTTATTATTTTGCTCGAAGTATAATGGTTTTATCTCTGCCTTACTAAAAGAACTACATTTCAACGCTACATCAAAACATATTATAACAAACAAACAAATCAAGGTATTATTGTGTTATAAGAGTACACAGTACTTACAGGGATCTTCCATTGTAGGCTTTGGTCTTCCTACAAATTAAAAGAAAAACAAATATTACAATTAAATGTAATATTGCATGCTTCTCTATCTTTCGTGCGCACACGCCCACATACAAACAAAAAAACAAACAAAAAAACAAGAGGGCAAAAGGAGACAATTAAGTGGTTGGGACAATCCCCGCCTACGAGAGGCCTACCTCCTTCTTTCTTCACACACACACACACACACACACACACACACACACACACACACACACACTTGTTTCCTAGGTGAAACGATGTTTTTGCATTATATACTTAGTCAGTAATTGGCATATACAATACATTTAGCAAAATTAATTTGTGTTGCTTCCTCTTTAAGGAGGATCCAAGGTCAGCAATCATTTAAAAAGTATATGTTAGATTTTTATGAAACTTTCAACAAATGTTTCCCAATATCAGTAGATGTTAATAATACAAAAAATAAGTGAAAAAAAAAAATAAGTGGTCGTCGACTTTGTTCTCAACACAGAGGTTTGTTAAATAACTGTTGAGGGGGCCAAAAAAGATTTTTTTTATAAAAAGAAATCTTTTTTTTAACAGAAATGCATTGCACACTGCTTACTTATTTAATATATATGCCTCGTGTAAGATAATTCATAAAAGACAAAACGTAAAAGACAAAAATCACAAATTTACAGATGAATTGATCAATAAAACAGAAACTATATGTTAAATTTATTCACGTTTCCCCAAGGACATGCTTTAATGTATTATCTTCAAATAGTCATATACAAAATGTGGGGTCATCGACCTTATTTCTTGTGTAAAAAGTGTCATTCATATCAATTATTATCAATTATGATCAATGAGTTATACCCTAACTAGATACCCTTTGGTGACCAAGTGTTGACCGTCACAATCCCTTAATGCTTTTAAATTATCCTTTTAAACTTTTGATTGAGAGGCGCACAGTAAGGTTATATGACTACAGAATGCATACCTGACAGGGAAGTGATTTCAACCTTTGCTTGGCGGTGATGTGTAAGGTCTTACCTGTACGCCAGATGGCGCTGACACGAATGTAAAAATTCAAACTAAACTTCTGACCTGTGAGCTTCCTTAAACTGTCAATATGTACATTTTTACCAACACAAGTACCTGATTAGGATATTTCAGAAAGTCATTGTGCATACAAGATAGTTATCAAAAAGACTATATATATATATATATATATTCAAAAGAACAAAGTTAATCATATTGGTACCGAAAATACAACAAAAGCTGGCTGCTATAGGTCATTTTTCGTTCTATCCGGTCTCTATTGATTTTAATTCTAATAAATTGGACCTTTCCATTACGTCATTGTGCATTTCCCTTTATAAATATTCTCGATGACCTTGAGAGCTATGCTGGCGGGAACGTTTGTCTGTGGTAGGGAGCACGTCCTTCGGATGGGACGCTAAGCTGGCGGTCCCGTGTACAGGGATTATTAACTCCCTGGCACGATAAACATTCTCATGCAAAGTTCGATAGACAAGTGTCGAAAACGCCATTGTATAGGCCAATCCTTCTTTCTGAACTATACCTATTGCTTTGCTTTCCCATTCCTGTCGCCGCCTCTCTTCCTTTCCTATTGTTGGGTTTCTTCTTTGATCTTTTGTCACAATATCGGTGAAATACTCTAGAAGTGACGTTAAGCCCTACTAATTAAACTCATCTCTCTCTCTCTCTCTCTCTCTCTCTCTCTCTCTCTCTCTCAACTCAAACCAAGGGTCTTACTGTGGAAATGGTAATGTCCATAACTATTATCCCTATAGCCATATCCTCCATAATCATTACTGCGTCTGTAATGATGCCTCCTAATACGGTGATGATGGTACCTAGTGGTAGTTGGCATAGGGGGTCTAGGTTCCTCCATAGGCGTAGGCAGAGGCCCAGGCGGATCAGTGGGTGGATTAGTAGGTGGATCAGTAGGCGGATTAGTAGGCGGAGCAGTTGGCGGATTAGTAGGCGGAGCAGTTGGCGGATTAGTAGGTGGATCAGTAGGCGGATCAGTAGGCGGATTAGTAGGCGGAGCAGTTGGCGGATTTGTAGGTGGATCAGTAGGCGTATCAGTAGGCGGGTCAATAGGTGCAGGAACTTGTCCCTCTACTACGACAATTGATATACATCCAACTATGAAATGAAATATATTTTAATAAAATCTTAGACAATTCTAGCGTTTCAGTTTATATTGAACAGCTGAAGATCTTGAAAGCCTGACTAGCAAAACACAATTGCGCAATCAAAATAAAAATGCCTTCAAGAACAAGATGAAAAGATTTATAGATTTTTTAGATCAAAGAATAATGTATACGATAATATTAACAGAAATTAAAGTAATTCAAAGCAGTATAATTAGCATTTAACAAGAAAAAATACCTTCATCGGAACAAAGGATATTGAAAAAACAACAGTAGCCACATAAAAAAAGTCATCACCAGAATTAACTTATTCATGAATCTATGAATCTACCGTTTATAAGCCACAGTTTTATGCTACTAGGATATGTTCCATTTTCATGTTTCCAATCATCTATTGTTAATATGTATAAACGTTTTACTCGTTTTGTGGACAATTGATGTGGGCAGGTTAGTTGTTGAGATAATTTGCAGCGTCATGAAGTGTATTTATTAATTTTTTAAATGTATGTCTGTACTTCAAACTTCTAGTTTCGTGTGGGAAGTGGGAAGGTTGAGTCCTCATTAACCGGTTTAACCATACCGCCTGGTTACGTGCTTGGTGAACAACCTTATACAGTCCGCATGAATTACTATTCTTGATGATTGTTGTGATGTCGATTTAATTAAGTACATTCCGGTGCTTAATTATTTGACGCAGTTATTGTTTGTTTGTCGATGGCTCTCGTTCTGTTGATTTTACTCATGCTGTTTTTTAAAACTGAGAAGGACATTTGAAAGTGATGCAAAACCTTCAAAATGAGTGAAAGGTTCTCACTCATGACCAACATTCAAGCTTCGGATCAACCATCATGAACTGGGAATTTGCCATTTAGAGGAAAACATGTTTTGATTCTACAATTTAGAATAATTTAAAATTAACAAATATTTATAAAATAATACGAGAGTAACTTTCATAAATGGAGTAACAACTTACGCAGAAATGCAACAATGCAAAAACATGGCACACTTGTCATTTTTCAATCTTCTTAGTAGCAACAACAGCGATCTATCAAGTTTCCGTAATGAAGTGTGAAGGTATCAGAATAAAAACCTAATTTTCTTTTAAGTTGAAGGATATTGTCAGAGTAGAATAAAGACTATGCATATATCACATAACGGATGTACAATAAATCCCGTTCGGATGACAATTGTTCTAGAATCTCCTTAAAACAAAAAAGGTTATTGTTGAAGTAATAGTGGATTTGCCAGTTATTAACTACGTAAGCGGCAATGTTATTTGTACATAAGCGGCATAACACTAGACCGGACAAAACAAGCCTAACGTGTACTTAGCTGTCAAACATATTACAACAGTTTTCGCGACGTTATTTTACCTCTTTTTGTCACCAGGTCATTGTGTCTACCTGGTAACTTTTATGGACGTCCACTGTGTGAACATTGTATGCATATTTAAAGATTTTATGTAAAAAATAATCATGTTTTATGGGTGAATTAGTAAACAAAGAACGGCAAATTGTCACATTGTTTGCCCTGGCAGCCGATAATGCGATATACTCGTAACTGATCTTGAATAAATATTGAAACATTTAATGTGTTATTATATAATGCATTAATGCAGGTACAAAAACAACTTGTAAATATGCAAAAAAGTAGAAATAAGTTGAACATGCAACATGGAAAGGCTAACGATTCTCACTTTGAAACAAGACAGGAAAACAACTGCCCAAGTCAGGATTGTCGATCAAGATATTAAACATTCTGTGTTTGCGGTATAAAAAAGTTGATGTTGGACAATTTGACGAAATTAAAATTGTTTGATAGTGTATTCTTCTCAGTTGCAAGTTTTTAGATTTTTTCAAAAAAATAATTGGGGACAATCGTCGATCAAATATTAAGATAATCTTAAACATTATATACAAAAGAATACAGCATAGGGATATAAGATTAGAGACAGAAACCCCGTTTAAAGCAATATCATTATGCCGATTTGCAATTTCCATAAAACTCGACAACATACGTATGCTTTATAACACACCAATTAGATGCGTCGTTTTAGTAACATATTGAATAGCAAAGTTAACATAAGTTTCAAACAAATATTTCAATGTAAAGTTTAAGCATATTTGGTTGTGAACTGTAGATAATGTGGTGCTCAATAAATATACGGGCTAGGTAAATGTTCAAATAGAGGTACTAAATTAGACGAATCAAATATGAACATCAATGTTAAATAGTTTGACCAATTTAACAATAACCTGCAAACAAATACTTTCAAAATTCACTTTTTTGTATAATGCTTCTTAGTGAATAAATTTATAATTAAAAAATTTACAAAATATGTCGCACATAATTTTTTTTAAAACTGACACAAATCTTGATGAATAACAGCAGAATATCTTCATTTTAGTTTTCGACATAATTAGCTTTAAACTGTTGGAATTCTGATGTTTACAAATGGTGGTGAACGTTATAGGCAGACTAAAAAAGTATTGGACAAACAAAAGTATGGGACTTCACAAAAAATAATTTACGAATAAATGCGTTTCCTTTAAACTTAACAATTTTCAGGATTAACGTGTTAACAAGCTCTGACTACATTCGGACGTTATCGACACACGGACTGACATGAGAACGACTTTGATAAATTATTTACCCATTCAGTCAAGCACAGTTTCAGTATATTCAGGTCAAGCTGTTGGAATATATGTTTCCAAAGTACGTACAGCTTCTTCTTTCTTACCGACGTCTTGCAACAGCGAACAGAAGTCCTTGGAGTTAATGTATCAATATTATAGTATATACAATGCACACATCTGCTAAACTGCTGTACATCATATGCTAGATTTCTGTAATGTGTTGTAAATGTGTTTTATTGCCGTTTGATGTTTTAAGCGTTTTCCTTGGTCGTTTGTCCCTTTAATTCAGATATTATCTTGCGACTGATTAAGAACTTAACCCTTCTTTGTCTTCTCTTTAGTGATGAGAAGTGTCTATATTGGAGTAACATTTCGTATAGTAAAGACAAAATCTAATTCATTTTCACTTGATATTGCTTATTATTTCAAGACACATATAAATGAACAAAGAAAGGTAGCATTATTAAGATTAACAAAATACAACAAAACAGTCACAGCAATCCGACAAGTCATTCATACAGTTCGAATGAAATTGGCACGATCTCCATCAAACAGCGAAAGGATCAAATTATGATCATTATTTTTATGTTGCCAATTTAAAGTTACATACACACTACGGTACGCTGAAAGCAATAACTTCAATAAAACGAAATATTTATAATAGCTATAGTTCGATGATCTGTCACAAAAAGAATACGTTTGATAAGTTAGATGCCAGGTTGTAAGCCAACGGAATATTGAAACATTCACGAAGACCCGCCTCCTGATCGCCCATTATCTCTCATCAGTATGCAGACAAAGTTAGGATGGAAGGCGATATAGTTTAAAAATAGCATCAATACCAGTTAACCTGGACTGAAAAATCCGTGCAAATCAAGAACGCGCCTGACACAATTCATAACTTCTGAGCACAGGTAAAATCGTATCCTGATACACTTATATCACTGAATGAACTCTGCTTGATAACATAAACTAAAACAACATCACTGTATAAATATATGTACCGAGCAATACCCACATGAAGACAATTTGGGGATATTGTCCAAAATCAACGCCTGTCATCATTTATAATTTGCCACGAATTATAAATTTTGCTTTTTTTTTAATTTGGTAACTTTGTGAAGATTCTGATAAATTGGAAGGTCTAATAACATACAATGAAGCATCAACAGTACTCAAAAACATGAAAAACAATAAAAGCCCAGGTTCTGATGGATTTTCAGCAGAATTTTTTAAGATTTTTTGGAAACAACTTGGTCATTTTGTAATTAGGGCAATCAATTTTGGATATATAAAAGGCGAATTATCAAGCACTCAAAAACAAGGCATAATTACTTGTCTCCCAAAGGGAGACAAGCCAAGACACTTTCTAAAAAACTGGAGACCAATTTCTCTTTTAAACACTGTTTACAAAATAGCATCAGGCTCTATTGCTCAACGTCTTAGAAACATATTGTCACAACTAATACATGGAGATCAAACAGGCTTTGTACCGGGTAGATATATG